>OZ020172.1:6346530-6456768 GCA_963971145.1 Sussaba pulchella
TCGGACAATCAATCGAATTGACTGCTGACGATGAATAAAAAAAAAAACGTTTATTCTATTTTTCGGGAAGTTAAATATTGTTTTTGAAAAAGTGAGAGGAGTTTATTATTCCGAAACGTTCCAAATATTTTAATCTTCGAAGAAGGAACTATTGATCAATATCTCACACGCACGAATTCACTATCGCTTATTTTCTAACGTATTGCTTTCGATGATTCAAAATATATTCAAAAACAAAAAGAATATAAATAAATTCGAAAATGTATTGAAAACCATAATAAAAAATTTTCCATTGTCTTTAATCATGTATAAAAAAAAAATGTACAGTACATTGTATCGGCACCGCCGGAACTCGAAGTGTTGGAAGGAATGTTCGTACCTATATGCGAAAATTGCAACAGCGCGGTCTTGCTCCAAGCCGTTGGAGTCATAGGCGCCGTTATAATGCCTCACAATTTGTACCTGCACAGCGCTCTCGTTAAGGTAAAAAATATTCAATATTTTTCCACAATAAAAATCTAAATCTCATTGCCTTCAAAACATTAAAAAAAAATTTCAATATTTTCAATAAAAAAAAATTAAACACGTGACATTCACCGATTTTCAGTCGAGAGACATCGACAGAAGAAACACATCGAAAGTTAAAGAAGCAAACAAATATTATTTCATCGAAGCATCGGTGGCACTTTTGATTTCCTTCGTCATAAACGTATTCGTGGTTGCGGTATTCGCCCACGGTCTTTTCGAGAAGACGAACAGCGATGTGGTGAGCATGATTTCGTGAATTATGAATAATTGCAAAATATTTAAATCGAGCGTTCGCGTAATTTCGCAACCGGCTCCGACCCCCAAAATTCATTCGAATCGTTTAATCGAGCGAAGCAATTGTCTTCGCTAAACGAGTAATTCGCTTCTTCCTTCCGCTTTTACAGTACGGAGTTTGCGCGGCCTCGAACAACACACTTGGACTGGACACTTTTGAGGTAATTCATCCGTTTTTTTTTTTTTTTTTTTTTTTTTTTTTTTTTTTGATACATTTTATTTCATTATTTATTTATTTTTCTTCCTCATAGCTTTGTTTTTTGTGAAAAAAACTATTTGAAATTGATGAAAAAACGGTTCAGGCGCATAGCATGATTAAATTTTTTGAAAAATCTATGTAGTACTTTGGTTTTTACGCGATTTTTTAGAAATTCAAAAAATTTTTTGTTCGGGCTCTAGCTCCCACAATTTTAGAGATATCGAGCTCAAATTCAGTAGGATGTTGTACAACTACAGGGAGATGCTTGTTGCTTAATTTGAAAAAAATCCATGCAGTGCTTTTGTTTTGAAGAATTTTGAAAGGTGTAAAAAATCGCTGTGCGCTCTCTAGCTGGTGCAACTTTTTAGATATCTGACTTAAATTTGGCACAAAGTTGCAATATTATCGAAAGATGTATCGTATTGAATTTGGGCAAAATCCATCGAGCTATTCATATTTTATGTCGTTTTGAAGTTTTTCAAAAATAAACGTGCGTGCTCTAGCTTCCACAATTTTCGATTTATCGGACTAAAAATTGGTATGAAGTCGCACTATTATCGAAAGATGTTTCGTATTGAATTTGAGCAAAATCCATATAAGCGTTTAAATTTGATGCGACTTTTAATTTTTTAGATTTGACATGGAATTCACCATATATTTATTCTGGACTATATCGATTTACGAACGGATTTTATATGAAAACAAGGGTGCAAAGTCGAACCTTGCACATTGTTTGATCATAATTTTTTACATTTGCCAAAGCTCCCTCTATGAGGAAGCCAAAATTGATCGACACAGTTCCTCATAGAGGAAACTCTGGCAAATGTAAAAAATTATGAGGAAGCAATGTGCAAGGTTCGACTTTACACCCTTGTTTATTTTAAATTCCAAGATCCTACGAAATAAAGTTCGCGATTGACATTGAATTGAAGTTTTCAGTTTGTTTGATTGATAAAATCGTGATTCGTATCACGATTTGAAATTCTTTTAATCGTCAGATTTTCACCGACAAAACTTCGAAAGTTATATGCAAAATTTAATTAATTATCTATATTGAAAATTGAATCAACAAAATTATTATAAAAACAATTCATTATTAATGTTACAAATAATGAATGCATATAGTTATATTGATAATATTCTACTAATATATAATTAATAATCGTGTTACGCAGTAATTATTATTACTAATTTATTATTATTGTGAAAAATTATTATAATAGATAAATTAAATTAATATGACAATCATAATGATAATTATAGGATGATTGTTGATTTTATTAACAATCAATCATTATTACTAACAATGAGATTATTATATTAGTTGTATTAATTAATTTTTTAAATTTTTTATTTCGCAACGACAGAATAATACGGACATTGAATTGAAGTTTTCAGTTTCTTTGATTGATAAAAGCGTGATTCGAATCACGATTTGAAATTCTTTTAATCGTCAGATTTTCACCGACAAAACTTCGAAAGTTATACGCGAAATTTTATTAATTACCAATATTAAAAATTGAATTAATAAAATTACTATGAAAAAAATTTATCATTAATGTTACAAATTATAAACGCATATTGATAATATATAATATCATAATATATATACAATACAATATATATACACTACCGCCAGAAAGTATCAGACCACTTACCGCGCGCTCTATGAAAAACCAGTCGCGACTTTGAAAGACGGTAGCTCCGTAAAAAATGAAGCGACGGAATTTTTACGAAAACCGTTGGAAAGCTTATTAAATTTTGCGTTAGATGAGTCCTGGTCGCGTGAATTTTAATTGCTGAATTTCGAATTATCACGGGAGGGAGACAAAAAAATAATTCCGATTTTTACAGAAATTCAAACGTCCACTTTGACTCTCGGCAGGAGCTAGGAAATTTTTTTTTAAAAATCGTCACTTCCCAAAAAGAACGTTTGAGATATTTGCTGTCGATTCCTCCAGAAAAAATTGAAAAATCTTAAGGGGTTCCCAAGATATGAATTTATTTCTATGAGCGTGCTGAATCCACATGACAGTTCGTCGGACGGTTCATGGCGATTCAAGAGCCTCGGCTCGCGCGTCGCGTTTGTCACCAGGGCCGAATGGCAAATAGGGAGTTGCGTGGGATCCTGTTACTCTACTCAAAGTTGTTATTTTTTATTTATTTTCCGCATACCCACTGAATTATCTCGCAAATATTATGAGCGCTAGACTACACATATCATTACCAATATATGTGTTGAATAATGAATTGTTAATTGAATCAGAAACTTTTCAAGAGGCAACGGGAATTTTTCGAATTATTATTTATTCATCCCTCATCAAATAAAATTCGATTGTCGGGAAAAAATCAGGATGATTAAATTCAAGAAAAAAACAAGCGCATGTATTTGATGGATACTGTATTTATTATAAGAATTTTTAATTTTTCCGAACTAATACATTTTACATTTAAAATAAATATCGTCTAAATTTTCGCTTCTTCAAAGTATCCTCCTCTGGCTCTTTTCACCTCTCATATTATTTTTGCAATACGTTATTTTAGCCATTCTCTTTCTCATTCAAAAAAAAGCAATTAGAAAAAAAATTAATCAACATAATTTAATGTGGTATGAAATTAATTGAAATGTTGTAAAATTTTTATGTGTGTGTACAACAAAAACTTTTAAACAAATTTTTTTCGTAAAGCTGAGATAATTCCATAGAAACTATGTAATGTTCAAGTTAGGATCTCCGTAGGTTTTCTTTGAGTTGATCAAAAAGAAGCAATGAAAAATAATTAAATTTGATTCAAAGAAAAGTTATAGAGATCTCAACTCGGAAAATACATATCTCCGATAAAATTTTCTCAGCTTTCCGAAAAAAATATTAAAATACTTTTAAATTTGGGGCAACGGGTTTTTAAATTGGGAATTTTTTATTTTTATTTATTTAATATATTGTATAAGTGAGAAAATATTTTCGTTGGTGTTTGAATTGAATTCCAGCAGTTTAAACACGAAGTAAAGCAATAGGTGGGAAATCCTTTATTGACGAATATAAAATTGTATGGTGTAAAAATAATTAATCAATTGTTCAATTGACTATTGTCATTTGCTTATTGCTTGGATTCAATACTTCTGATTTTTTTCCGATACTCGAATTTTATTTGATGAGGAATCAATAAATAATAATTCGAAAAATTCCCATTGCCTTCTGAAAAGTTTCTTATTCAATTAACAATTAATTATTCAACACTTTTATTGATAATTATATGTGTAGTCTAGCGCTCATAATATTTGCGAGATAATTCAGTGGGTATACGGAAAAAAAATAAAAAATAAAAACTTTGAGTAGAGTAACAGGATCCCACGCAACCCTCTATTTGCCATTCGGCCCTGGTGACAAACGCGAAGCGCGAGCTGAGGCTCTTGAATCGCCATGAATCGTCCGACGAACTGCCCTCATGTGGATTCTGCACGCTCATAGAAATAAATTCATATCTTGAGAACCCCTTAAGATTTTTCAATTTTTTTTGGAGGAATCGACAGCAAATATCTCAAAGGTTCTTTTTGGGAAGTGGCGATTTAAAAAAAAAAATTTCCTAGCCCCTGCCGAGGGTCAAAGTGGACGTTTGAATTTCTGTAAAAATCGGAATTATTTTTTTGTCTCCCTCCCGTGATAATTCGCAATTCAGCAATTAAAATTCACGCAACTAGGACTCATCTAACGCAGAATTCAATAAGCTTTCCAACGGTTTTCGTAAAAAATCCGTCGCTTCATTTTTTACGGAGCTACCGTCTTTCAAAGTCGCGACTAGTTTTTCATAGAGCGCGCGGTAAGTGGTCTGATACTTTCTGGCGGTAGTGTATAATTGAGAATATTGATAATATTCTAATAAAACACAATTAATAATCCCATTATGGACTTATTATTATTATAAAAAATTATTACAACGAATAAATTAAACAAATATAACAATCATAATGATAATTATACCAAATTCTTGATCTTATTAAAAATCAATAATTATAACTAACAATGAGATTATTATATTTGTTTTATTAATTCATTTTTTTAATTTTTAATTTCGCAACGACAGAATAATACGGACATTGAATTGAAGTTTTCAGTTTCTTTGATTGATAAAAGCGTGATTCGAATCACGATTTGAAATTCTTTAAATCGTCAGATTTTCACCGACAAAACTTCGAAAGTTATACACAAAATTTTATTAATTACCAATATTAAAAATTGAATTAATAAAATTACTATGAAAAAAATTTATCATTAATGTTACAAATTATAAACCCATATTGATAATATATAATATCATAATATATATATAATACAATATATACATAATTGAGAATATTGATAATATTCCAATAAAACATAATTAATAATCCCATCATGGACTTATTATTATTATAAAAAATTATTACAACGAATAAATTAAACAAATATAACAATCATAATGATAATTATACCAAATTCTCGATCTCATTAAAAATCAATAATTATAACTAACAATGAGATTATTATATTTGTTTTATTAATTAATTTTTTTTAATTTTTGATTTCTCAACGACAGAATAATGCGGACCCGTTCAAAGCCGATCTGTACAAAGGAGGCATTTATCTGGGTTGTCAATTCGGTGCGATCGCCATGTTCATTTGGGCGATCGGTATTTTGGCTGCCGGACAATCGTCGACGATGACCGGAACTTACGCCGGACAATTCGCGATGGAAGGTTTTTTGAATCTTCAATGGGTTCGCTGGAAACGGGTTCTCTTCACTCGTACGATCGCCATCATACCGACCCTGTTCGTTGCCATTTACGCCGACAGGAATTATCTCAGCAGCATGAACGACATATTGAACGCCGTTATGAGTCTTCAGCTACCATTCGCCACGTTACCGACCATCGCTTTTACCAGCAGCGTACACATTATGGGAGATTTCAAGAATGGGCTGTAAGTTAAAAAAAAAAAAAAAAGAAAAAGAATCGATCCATCTGAACTTATGAATTATCTCCGAATTTGCGGAAGAATTTCTTCAAAATTTTATTTGATTTTAATTTTTTTTTGTCCGTGGTTTGGAGACAAAAACCGAATAAGTTCGTAAAACGAGTTTTCGGGATGAAAAACAATTGGACTTGTACGATTTTTCGTACCCGTGCGAGGGAATTAATACATTGTCGAATCACGATATTTCACTTTGCTGATGGAAACTGATTTTAAATGGTTAGCAAGATTTTCTAAAATCTTGCGAAAAAAAATACACCGGCTTAATGTTGTTTTATAATATTTTTATTACTTTTTTTTTATTTATTTCCGTATGGGCAATTTTTTTTAACTGTATTTAAAAACGATATTTATGATCTGAATTTTGAGAATCATATTCAATATTATTTTTTGAAAAAATTTACTTATTCGGTTTTGCTTTCAAACCACAGATTTACGAAGTCCTCTATGGAGAAATATTTTCATCGAATGTGACACAAGATCACAGAGGAGATCTTGCGTTACGTTAAGGCGTTACATACGTCTAGCAACGCCAGAAATGCACTAAAAGAACATTTTTTTTTACTAAGGATAACAATAAAAATTAATAAAAATAAATAGTACACATTGTTTATTGGTATTTAAACTTTGTAAAAAAATTTATTTCACTTTATTTTTACAAAAATTACTGTATAAAAAATCACGTGATCCACAACACTAAGAAAAAAAAAAGTTGTTCCACGGTCGGCATAATATCTCCAGTAAATGTTGATCGATCTGCAAAATTTTAAAAAAATTCTTGTAAAATAAAGTTGTAGTTATAGTATGTCGTGCCGGAATTTTGAATTTTGAAAAATTTAGCAATTTATGGCAGTTAAAAAAAAAGTATGCGTTTAACGTCATAAATTTTACACTTGAATTATTTTTATAAAATTTTTAAATTAAAATATCAAAAATCCGGCTCAACATACGATAGAGAAAACGATTTCGAATATTTAAAAAAAAATCGCATAAAAAAATATTAAAAACTGTATGAGTTATCATGCCGACTGTGGCGGAAAAAGTAGTTTCGAGAAAAACGCGTTTAAAGTTTCAAGTGCGTTTTGCTCTAAGTCGCGAGCAGATAAAGCAAGAACTTTATGAATTTTTTCATTTGTTTTGTAAGCTTACGTTTAATCTCGCATTCCGGCTTCGTATTGTACGCTTTTCTTGTCGGTAATTAATTGTTTTTGTTTATTTTTCGCGGTTTTTCGAAAATAACGGTCAGCCGTCTCAAACAATGGACAACCACCTGCGCGCACCGAACTCTCGTCGGACAGTCACATTTTCTACCATAACTTTGGATCTATGAGGAATTTTTGCAATCGACTTTCACAGAAATAAGCCTAAAACTATAGAGAACAATCCGTTGAAAAAAATCGATTTTTTGAAAGTTCTGGACGTATGTAAGGCCTTGAATTAGAAGGAAGCAATTTGCAATTTTTTTTTATGTGGCTCCTGTTTTACCTTCGGTCAAGATCAAGCTTTGAAAAATTCGAATTCCTTTAAAATCCGATTGTTTCGACTGATTTTCGCCAAATATCATACATAGTTCGAATAAATGATATCACATACCTGTGAGGGCCTCGGGTTCGAGCGGTCGAACTCGACGTGAGTTAGAGCCTAACGTAAATCACAGTCAGAAAATTCAAAGTCCTATAAAATATGAACTTTTCGAGGAATTTGGTCCAAATTAAATACCGAACTCCGCAAGGATTTCCCTGAAAAATAACCACTCAGACCGATAACTCAGGATTTTCGGAAGCTAGAGTAGAGTAGTGGTAATCGACATCTTGTTGGAAATTTTAAAACGCTGTCAAATTTTAAAGCCGCTGCGTCAATTCCTACGAAAATTACAGATGAAATACAGATTATGAGGCTTCACATTTTTGCAGAGTTTAGACGCTGAAGCTTGAACCGTTATCAAGCTGTAGACGTTTGAATTTTGCAGATTAATTACGAGCACACTGGATTAATTGACGTTTTTGGCACAATTTAAACATGTTGACATGATATCCCCAACAATATATATTTTTTTTCCATGAGAAAGCAAAAAAAACAAAAGATTGTTAACACCACGACCGAACCAAATTAAGGAGATTTCTTATTTAAAAAAAGAAAAAAATCGATAAATCGATGAACAGTGTTAGATCCAACTTCGATTTGTATTTTTCAGGATACACATAATCCTCTATAATTTCTATAATTCTATAATTCTAAAATCCAATCTATAATTCTATAATTCTATAATTCTATAACTATCCATCTATAATTTGTTCTATAATTCTATAATTCTATAATCTATAATTCTATAATAATCCTCTATCCTCTATCTGTTCTATAATTTGTTTTTTTTTGTTTTCGTTTACATTTCAGCTTCACGAAAATTATTTCAACCGCGTTATCCGTGCTCGTGATATCCATCAACATTTATTTCGTGAAAGATACGATAGAAGAGCACGAAATCGGACAAGAAAATTGGACGATGTTGCTACTGATTGGAATCTACGCTTTCTTGTATCTCGCATTTTGTCTTTATCTGGCAATTCACATGGCAATATCCATGGGAGCAACTTCGCTCACCAATTATAGGGTTCGTAAATCGTCGTTCATCAAAATTATCCTATTTTCTCTCTTCCGATTTTCCTATTATTTAATACAATCCGATATTTTAACCAAAAAAAAAAAACAATTCTTTTTGCAGTTCGTCGCGAAATACATCGGAGGTCCGGTGATCACGAACTTCAGCCTTACAAATCCTGCGGTTTACTCGAGGTGAGGCATTGAGTAATGGAAAACGTACGAAATTTTGAAAGTTCGGATTTTTCTTTTAAATTTGTTTTTCCGGCGAAAATGAAAATTTTAAAAATTATAACTTTTTTATACGCTTTGAACTCTCGAATGGATTCGACATATGATTTTTAGCTACAAAATTTGTGCTATTTTTATGTAAATGCGAGAGAAATTTTTTTGTCAACGACGAAATTCATGACGAAAAATTTGTCTTGCCATTAGCAATTATTTGCCGATTAATACTCATTTGTTTGACAATCACTCGTTAAATGTTTGTTCGTAACTGCTGGTGGTGGTCGCTTCGTTAATACGATCGTTTCGTTTATCCAGCTTCGAACTTTTTCGAACGTCCAATCATTTTTTCATGTTTCATTTTTAAAAAAAACTCGAACAAGATAAAAATGACGAAATATTGGTTTACCCTATATTAGAACTAACCGGAGTCAGGAAACTATCCACTGTATGTTAAAAAAAAAATACGAAACAATATATTCTAGAGCAGCCGATTCGAATTCGTGCATCGACGGAAAAACATGAATGCGTGTAATCCAATCGCGTGTAATTATAGATTTTTAATTACCGATATTTTTTTTCGTAGGAGTTTATACGGATAAGAAATATTTTTCAAACGATGTTTATTCAAACGAGCCGCGAATGGAGTCAAATATCTTTACTGCGTAAACTCAGGGACGTTATATTATGTTAGATGGTGGCGATACAGTTTTATTTTTGTCTACGTTTTTGGTCTCGAGGGTAGTTAAAATGCCGAGTTTAAAAATTTTTTTTGAACAATAAAAAGTGGGAAGCATTAAGTTTTCATCGAAAAAAAGGTCATCAGTCTCAATATTATCGAACGACGCGTGTTGTATTACTCCGTTTTTGGCTGAAATCGATTCGAATTTTCCGTTTACGTCACGTGGTTCAAGATTACGCATCTCAGGGTTGCGTTGTGAAACTTTTCGGCGGATACAGATCGATTTTCGGGCATCACTGTATATAATTTATATTATATGTATCTTATATTAAACCTTTATTAATTAATATAATATATATTATTATGTATATTATATTATACTATATTATATTATATTATATTATCATAATATTATAATATTACATTATTATATTATTATATTATATTATATTATCATAATATTATAATATTACATTATTATATTATTATATTATATTATATTATCATAATATTATAATATTACATTATTATATTATTATATTATATTATCATAATATTATAATATTTTAATATTATATTATTATATTATTATATTATTATATTATTATATTATATTATATTATATTATTATATTATTATATAATATTATTATATTATATTATATTATCATAATATTATATTATTATTTTATTATATTATATTATATTATCATAATATTATATTATTATATTATTATATTATATTATATTATCATAATATTATAATATTTTAATATTATATTATTATATTATTATATTATATTATATTATCATAATATTATAATATTATATTATTATATTATTATATTATTATATTATTATATTATATTATATTATCAGATAAATATTATATTGACTCGAGACTTGACTCAAACGTGTTTTTGAACTCTGTGGATTGGGTAGACTCAGTTTTTGGGAACTCCTTGAGTTCGAACAATGTTTTAATGCTCGGTCGGTAACTGAAAACTGTAAAGCATTGTTCGCGGCCATTATTGACTTCTACGATGGATAATGAAAACCGTTGTCTGCAGCTCTTAAATCTGCAGTCAACCGTTCTCATGTTTAATCCGAGAAATCAACGATGGCGGAAAACAACGTGTTACGAAGATGCACAACATCTCCTTCGCACTCGTAGCATGCCGAGAGCGCCCGATGACATTTAGGACATCAAAGTAACTCGAGTTAAGGGTATGTGATACATACCTGAGTGCGAGAGAGATAGCTGCAATCAAGTCAAACCGTTGTTTGTCGCCACAATTAATATCTCGGATCAAAGATGAGAACGGTTGACCGCAAAATTCTGAGCCGCAGGTCCACCCTACCAAGTTTTATTCGACAGAACAATTGGGGCCCCAAACAATACATTACAGTTTTCCGTTACCGACCGAGCAGTATCCCTTCCCCTTAACTCATCGACATATAGATATCGACCGATAATACTGCGAGAAAAAGTGAAATCGTAATAGAAAGAGAGGAGACTAGGTGGGTTTATCCCTCTTTTTCTTTTCCGTGAGAGAGAAAGTGAGAGAGGAATAAATCCACCCAGTCTCCTTTCTTTCTATTAGGATTTTACTTTTTCTCGCGGTATTATCGGTCTATATCTATATGTCAATGAGTTAACTCGAGTGAGGCTTCAGAGCGCAGCCCAACGAATTGGCCTTGCAACGTAGAGTGGGAAAAGCCTATGGCTCATCGCAAAGAGGCACAATTATGATCCGCAAAATGTTTGTTAGATGTGATTCGAATATTCGCCACGACCGTCGCTTCGATCGTTAACGAGTTACCCGGGACAAGCCTTAAATCGTTTGGCGACGCTGTAAAATAATCATAGAAAAACGCGAATGATATATCACCGACGTTACTGTCTCGTATTTTTCAAAGTAATTTTGCGACGTGGTTACCATTGATTTACGTGAAAAACCTGAGACTAATTAATCTTAAGGTGATGCCATACATCGTTTGAGCGGCCGTAAGTAATTGCATAAGCGACTGAGATAGATCGTGCGCTATTACGCTGAAGTGAGGGAGAGAAGGAGCGAAATACTTTGCGCATAACATTGCGGTGATGTGTCAGTACTCGGTCGGTAACAAAAAACGATCAAGTGTTGTTCTTGGCCATTGTTGTCATCTCCGATTAAAAAAAAACGAGAACGGTTGACTGCGGAAATCCGAGACGGAGGTGTCAGGTTTTTTTTTATGTCGGAGACTTCAATGGTTGTGAAGAACAACACTTCGAGCAAATTCAGCTATCTTTCGCGCCCTTGCGGCAGTCTAAAAAACAGATAACATGTAGCAGATAACTCTGAAACGTCTCTGCCGGTGAAGTAGTACTATGATCACGTACAAAAGATTGTAAAAAAAAAAAACGCAATCAAAGTTCGTTCTGGATACGAAATTTCGAGCTGACGCAGACTTTTTTCAATTCTCAATGTGCTTCGTTCGTTACTCTTAGCGTCCGACGCGCCTCTATTGGCGTCCGCTGACTGGCATTGATCTAAGATTTTTCATAGACCGTATTTGCGCGGTTACGATTGGCCTTCCCCACTCTGATCGCCATGGAATTAGCCACGATCTCACCTACAGTTATTACAATGAAGAAGGGATTTTTAGGACCTGTTCAGACCTTCGAATGCGGAGAAGTTTCCCTGATGGAAATCGAAATCTTATAATTCAACGGAAATCGTTAAATAATTACGGAAAATTATAAAAAATGAGGAAATCCGCAAATTTTGTCAAATTATCGCATAATTTCTTGAAATACGAGAACTTATTTTAGAATGCTGTCAAAATATTATAACAAAATGCGGCATATAAGGTTAAATCAGTAATAGATCATACGCGGTGAAAATTTGACATTTTTTGTCAGAAAAATGTCAAAAGTTATTATTTTTCATTAAAAAGTAATGGAGTTCTAATTGACGATGAAAAACGACAAATTGTGATAAAAAGAGGTCAATTTTCAATATAATATGACAAATTCTGAGAAAATTCGACGAATTCCCGTATAAAATGTAACATTTTATGACAAAATTGATCGAAATCTGAAATGCATATTTCCATCAGGGTTTTAAGCGATATGGAATGCATAACCTCTAAATACAAAATTCTGACTTGTTTCTGTTAAAGAATGATTTTTTCTAGTAGACTTGTAAGACATACAGGAGTTTTGCCCTATTTATACCAACGAAATCGGCGAGAATTAATGTTTCATCGCCATTTTAAAATCCAAAAAGAATCACAGTATACGATCGGTCATTCGGTTTTACAAAATGGCTCGCGGTTAACGCTCACAGTGCGAAAATGGCGCAGAGACCGCAACCGCTCAACGGAAAATTCGGTTTTACTTGACGAGAGGAATGATTGTCGACTATTAGTCTCGTAAGATAGATAGCTATTATCGTTGAACATGAATTAAGACGATTCTACGAAATTCGAATTAACAAAATAAGCGGTGTCCACGATTGATCGTCATTGTCTTCCAAAGACTAATATTAATAGATTATGGGTATAAAGTAACCAGATACTGCTCAGTAAAACAGAAAGTTTGATTGGAGCGATATAGAATTCCGTTAATTACAAAAAATATAGGAAAACATTTTATCAAAAAAATAGAAAAAAATATTTGTACTCGTTTTTCATTGGCAACGAATGTCATTTCGGAATTATCCATGGTATACGCATGAGTCATCAAATTTTATGTACTCACAATCATAACAACAATAACAATAATAATTCATAAATAATATTACGGCAAATGAACATAAAATTGGCTCAATAAAATTAACAAAATTGTTTACCCGTTCCTTCACTAACAAACGTCGAATCGACCCGTCTCTGAAACAAAAATAACAAATTGTATTCAAAAGTGTTAATAACAAGTTTTCTGCAACGATGTTTTTTTTTTTGGTTAAAAAAACGAAAGCTGTTCCTCTGTCGTTGCAGTTAATGAGTAAGTTACGAAACATCATTGTTGCGCTGGTTCTTCTCACATCTCTTCATACGATTTTGGAAGTGACGATGCTCATATTGGTACGAACGATCGTACGATTTCATTGGTACGGTCCGACCGGCATACACTCGGGTCAATCGATGAAACTACAGGATTCACTACCGAAGTTCATCACGAAATTGTTCATATATTTCTTTCGTGCCCTCATTTAACAATAAATGGACGAACCGTGGAGCTCGTTGCGTGTGTGTGGGACGGATCTGGCACCACAATTTCGACATTATCTTGAATAAACTGGGCCCGAGAAAAATACTTTACGAACATTCGTACGTTTCTGGCGGCGTTCAGTCAATAACGAGCCATTCTGTATCGTCCGATGAACGGCTTTGAGGAAACATACTTTACCGACCGAGCTCGTGGTCCGGACGAGCATGAACCAAACCCAATAGATCGTCTCCTTTATGGACCATATTAATAATAAACTAATTTTCTATAATAACGCTATCAACCTATTAATTCCTATACATATCCTATTTTTAATAACGTATGAATTTGTACAATTTTATGTACGTATAATTATTTTCTTCTCTTTTTTTAATTTATCTGAAACGATCCCGAAACGTCGCTGCATCGCCGAAATCTTATCTTCTTATCTCATTCTCAGTTTCGAAAACAGCTCGGGAACATCGCTAGACTCGTAAGGATCGCTCCAAAACACAAAAGCTTCGTCCACGCGCCACCAGAGTCTCTTCACTCGTCGCATATAACTTCCCATCTTCGCTGTTTTTCCGTTTGTTCTACAACGATCGAAATGTCATCTATTGTCCTAAAACGTACGTTTCGCACGTGTCAGACTTTTCGTTTTGTTGGCATGATATTCATTCTTCATGGGGTATGTATTTCATCTATGCCTGCATATGCGGAGAAACATCGCCATGCGACTCCTGGCGGCGATTTCGGTTACAAATCGAAATGCGGCAATACGAAAAATACAGTTTTGAACTTGTTTCTATTCAACGTTTAACGTTAATTGGATTTTATTTCGTCATTATAAGTCTCGGACATTATTTCGAATCAATGAAATATTAATTGATTATTGTTTAATCCGGTTTCGAAGCTGTATGTTTCGGAAAGTCATATTCGCTGACGATAGCAGGGCCTTGGAACAATCGTGGCCATTCGATTCATTACACCAGGTGGGAAATCGACACTAGCAACCCTGGTGGCCGAACCGAAAACGACTGAAATAATTACCGGTCATTATCTAAAGATTCATTATGGGGAAAAATCGAAGCCTTCAAAACACAAATATTGATTCATTTAAATCATTGTGAATTATTATCTATGATAAAATTACAACTTCACGAAACCATTTTTGATTCCTTGGTCATTACCGAGTCTCATATTTAACCCTGCGGGCGGCCATGACACCGTTGCCAACAGCGCCCTCGCCAATAATCGATTTGTTCAATAGACCTATATTTTTGTAAAAAGATTTTGACCAATGGACCTTGCGCCCCCCAATGAGAAGTGCGGAAATTATATTTCCGTTCGATTATCGAATACTCAGCGATAACTCTCGATAACTCTCTAGATAATCTCTTTGTCACAAATTGGAGGCGCACTTTTTAAAAAAATTTATCATCAATTCGTCATTTGTTCATTCATCGGTGCTTCCAATCAGAACGTCTCAAGAAACGTTACAGATTTTTTCTGTTATTTTTTCGTTAAAACTACGATTAAAGATGAGCCTACGTTTTTGGCAATATTTTTGCACACGAATAATTTTGTAAATTAAATGTTATCGCTGGTAATGAGTATAAAATTTCATAAAGAAATTTCGAAAACTATGTTTTTACGTCATTATGTTCTCTGTTCATTCTGTAATCAGTTTTGGTACGTGTTTCATCAATTATTGTATACTTTTTTATTTCAATGCTTGTTCTGCTATCTTTCGTTGAGTTTTATTTTTTTCTGATCTTTCTCGCGCTTTTAATGTAATAACTGTGATGAAGACAAGAATTATTATTCACTAATCGACTAATGTAATTTTCCTTGCATGCAAATTTCTTCCACTTCCTCTACTTCTTTTTCTTCTTTTTAACTTGCTGATAAAAAGCATGGCCTTACGACCGAGAAGCACGTTGTCTGGCCAATCTAACAAACTCGCTGTACCGAAGGTAAGCACTGATCGATCAATTGGCTTCAATTTTTTTTTGTTTTTCATTACTCTAAGGCGAACAATTTAATCGATGAAACTAAAATAATGTAAATTATCCGAAATGACTCTTTTAATGATGAATAGTTGATTTTGGATAACTAATTTTCGATAATAATAATCTAGTTTGCTCATGAAGCGAAGCAATTCAGTGCCAATAATGTGCTAGCAATTGATCCTTCTTTCTCAATCGATTTTTTATCAACTCGATCTTATTTATTATTATTTTATTTCACAAAAAAGAGAAGAACATGCCAAGACCCCCAACAACGCTTATCAGTGACTAACAAAAATTCTGTTTTAATTTGTCAACAACATCGTAACTACAAATTCGTTTATTATATTTTTTAATATAATTTATGCAGATATTATTATTATTATTATTATTATTATTATTGTTATTTTTATTATTATTATTATTATTATTATTATTATTATTATTATTATTATTATTATTATTATTATTATTATTATTATTATTATTATTATTATTATTATTATTATTATTATTATTATTATTATTATTATTATTATTATTATTATTATTATTATTATTATTATTATTATTTTTATTTTTATTATTATCATTATTATTATTATTATTATTTAATTGTCGATTAAAATTTCGTTTCTTTTAGTACGACCTCCGATGAGCCTTTCAGACTCAATCCGGCGTTCTCTATTCAAGAAAACCTGAATGAACGTTCTACGACAATTCCAAAGTTCTGAACCTCGTCGCTCAACGTTCTCATAATTTTTTTTTTTCATATTTCCATTGATTTTAATAATAATTAAAAATTTATTTTCCTCGCTAAATAAAATTGTTTTGTCACGTTGATAATTTTATTGAACTATTTGATTCAGACATGTGATGATCGATCGATTATTTTTTTTTCGTTGTCGACGAAACCTGTTCGAAAATGCTCATCCAAGCGTCGTGTGTAAATAATGTAGGTGAATATATTTTTATTAAATAATCGATAAAAAATATGTATGTGGATTGTACAGTTATGAATAAAACCTGTTGTAAATTCGTTAGATGGAAATGTTCAATCGTTTATGAATTGTGAATAATTATTTGAAACTAAGTCGCCGATGGATCATTTACGAAGGCAAGCCACCGTGACATCTTAAAAAAATCATCAACATCATCATTTTTATCATCGTCATCATCACCAACATTTTTCATTCTCACACAATTCGAATGATACATTTGTTGGGAATGCTGTCTGAAAATTCCATGGAGATTCATAGAATTAGATGCGTTATAATCGTCCGGACCGTTGAACATCGAGTGACGGTTCGCAAGAAAGTTTTTGATTCCATCGATAGGCTCGACACGCTCTGTCATAAAAAGAAATGCTAAAACGTTAAAAGAAATTATTGCAAAATACTGCAAAATTTGAATCGTTATTACGATGCAAAGTGAGGCGTGAATCACCTGTCTTTGTTGTGTCTGAGTGATGCGAGAACTTCAAACGCGTTTTTCTCAAAATGACATTTTTCAACCTGGTTGACCATAAATCAAAGTCACTGGGATCAAGATTTGATTTTGGTGAGAAAACCCCTGTATGGCGTTTCAAAAACGTTCGATTCAGGAGCAACAGTGTGAAGATCCACCGTTTTGTAGTTATCTTAGATGAAACATTTCCATAGCGACTGATGCAAAGATTATAAATCTCTCTCGTTTCGATTTCTTGTAGAGGAAGCTGTGACGGTCTAAGCATTTGTTATCGAGATTTTGGTATCAATGTGTTCAAAATGTCCTAAGGCCCCACAACACGGTTCAAATTTTTTTTTGGTCTTTTTCCCCCCCATTTTCTGAAAGATGCAGCTGGTAAGAATCCTTTCACACATGTTTTAAAAGAAATTTTTAAAATTAACGGAGATACAGAATTTTCTGTGAAACTGTTGGAAGCGAGCGAGCGAGACCGGGTCTGCTACCTACCGACCCTTTGCTGGCCTGTATGGCCTCTAATTCTTGGAAGATATTTCGATTAGGCGATTGTATTCACCGCTAATATTGCCTCAATAATTTTCAACAATGCCTCATGCTTTTTATAGGCCTCAGAAATGTATCGGAGGTATTGAATATGAAAATTGGCAAGACACTCTATCAATATTGTGAAGACGAGAAGCTTATACGCGACGCCGAGCTCGAAACCGAAAAAAGCACGCATGAGAGTCGTTTGCGTAAAAAAAATCAAAGAATCGATCAACCTGTGAAAACTGAGGAGCTGTTTTATGGTCCAGGGATACCGGACTAACGGTGAGAAACAAAAAAAAAAAAGTTTAAAAAAAAATTTGACTTTTACTTACGAATTATCCATTACCAAAACTTTAAACGCGTTTTTCTCGAAAGTACTCGTCTCAACCTGGTTGACAGCATATTTAAAAAACCATACATCCAATTTGCGTGAGCCAAGTATCAAATTGTTCGAAAAGCCAGTCTCTATGTTGCCACGCACAGTAGGAGAAAAGCTCGAAATTGTTGCCAAAACCTCAAATGACCTCTGGTGGGGATAAAGATTGGCATACAGGGATTTCGAAGGTCGCTGATTACGAATCCGAAATCCAAATTATTGTAAACAAAATGGCCGATCTAATATGGCGGACATGGATGTTGGAAAGGCGTTAGATCTTGACTAAAATTGGTATATGCGGGTTTTCAAAGTCGCTGATTACGAATCCGAAAATCAATCTATTGTAAACAAAATTGCCGAGGTGAAAAAATCTCATTTCGATAAAAGTGATCATACAGGGGATTTCACGGTTCCTCATTACAGCTACTGATGCGCGTAAGAAAGTATCCAATTTATTATGACAACATTTATTTAATATTGCAACAATTATTATTATTTGTAACAGAAAATGATTTTATAATATAAATTGATTACGGGAGATGAGATATAACATAAAATATAATAATCATAATAAAATAAACGTGAGCAGTGCATTCTACGCAATAAATTGTTTTATTTACAAAACATATTGGGCAATGGTCCCGACATAGTGAAAAGAAGAGGACAATTTTATTTTTAATCAAAATAAGTATCGGAGGTGGAGTCTGAATCATCTTCTGAGCTCGTATCTGTCGTAAGGTCAGGTTCAATTTTAATGTTAACGCTAAATTGGTCTGCTGCAGCAGTGACTGTAGGAGTGAGTAACATCGCTACAGCTTCCGGCGACAAACTCTTCAGTTTTTTCTGAGGTAGTTTTCGGATACTGGAGATGTACGGATCAGACGTGACTAAGAGCCGATTGAAAACATTTTCCATTGTTTTCACTCTGGAACACTTTCGCGAGAAGTCTTCTTGATATCGTTTAATGTGTTCGTTTCGAGCTTCCTGAGCATCTTCGGATAATTGGCCGATTGATAATAGTGCATGAGTTATTATCAGTGGGCCGTGAATTAATAGCTTGTGCACCGAAGTAGGCATGTGGTACCAAGGGTATAATTGAACGATCATTCTTGCCGTTTCAACAGCATACTCTTCAAATGTTTCGCAGTTTATCTTGTGGCCACACGAAATAACTTGTAGGATGACGTAGAAGCGTTTAATTACTTCGTCGTTGACCCCGGTTATCGAAGCAGAAACCGTCGAATTCTCGAAAAATCGCCGAGCTGTGTTGCCATCATTGCTGCTGCCGTATCCAGGCTTCGGACGATCAATGGCTAGACCCAATCGGCTCTTGAATCCTTCTTGAATTATCCTCTTGCGTTCTCCCGTAATTATTTTTTCTTCGGCACTTCGAGCTTGCCATTTTTGAATGCCGAGTTTGTAAGACAAATGTAAGCAATATTCGAAGCACCGTATCCACACATGCAGTGTCGACAATCCGAACTTCAAATTCGTTTCATTGATCTTCTTTTGCAATATAGCGTCGATATCATTGAAATCTTTGCTGGTTGTTCCACACAAATAGCACCGTTGAGCAGATTTCGTCGATGGACCAGCGTTGCAAACTTTACCATCTGTCATAGTGAACGCCAACTTGTACACTACGGAGACTTGTTTTCCATCTATTACACTTTCGAATGGACGAAGTGACTTTATTTGTTGTTCGATAATTCCAACTTCATTAAGTGTTGACCTTGCGTCTTCGCGCAGAAACTGTAATCTAAGCGGTCTACAAAATCGTGGAGACGAGGGCCTAGGGTTCTTCCAAACAGTGATTTCTTCCTTCGATTCTTGATCAATACACACGAGTTGTAATGGCAAAACTGAAGTGACGAACACATGCGCATCTAATTTGCTATCATCAGTGAACTTCTGCTTATATTCACTTTGCCCAGAGCTTCCATCGCAACCCCATTTGCAAATTAAGTCCATCCTACGGACATTCTCTTGAGTCAAACTTTGAATGACTACATTTTGGACGAGTAAAATACGATCAACTGTATGGTCCAATAATGCCTGTACTTGGACTTCTGCACTAGTCTCTGTAACGCTGATGGCGTTACGCGGAGGATAACAACGCTTTTTTGCTTCCATAACTTTTTCGTAAGGCGGAAATAGCTTACAGTTATTTTCCTTGCTTAATCTTCTTATCCCTTGGTAAGTACTCTTTGAGAATTTATATTCGATTAAAGCGGAAAGTGCAGCCTCTTCTGATAAAGGGGTCTCATCTGTTACTGCATATGCTTTTCGGTACTCAGAAGCTCTTGAAGGACTCGTCATTGTTTCCTCCTTAACGACTATTTCAGTGTCTAGTTGTCCTGAAGAGCAAAGGCTCATTTGAGTAGCGTATGCTAAATCGTCCGAGGTGAACAATGGACGAATATCTTCGGTCTTCCTTCGTTTTGACCTTTCACTGGACGGTGTAAACTCAAGGGACAGGCGGCCACCTTCATTACCTGGGTTTGTCTGTACAGTGGTAGGTACGCCAAAACATACCTGCGAGCTAAGCCATCCATCGTTTTTCTTAAAAAAAGCGCCCGCGTTTCTGTGAGCTCGTTGCCACCGCTTTCTCATTTGATTGAAAAGGATTGAAAAGGTTGCTTTTGCGTCCTCAGGCACCAGGACTGTACGTCCACTTTTCTCGGAAATTTTATTTTCCATAAATGTTTTTAGAGAAGAAAATCTATCATTCAAGTGATCCTTGATGATCAGAAACACTTCTTTTCTTGAATACTGTATTTCTTCGTAACCGGATCCTGCAATGAGACATAAAATTGTAGAAAATTGGTGTTGAAGGATGAGATGAAATTTTCAATTACTATAATAACTTAAAAAATGTAAATGATTTTAACAAATAAATAACCGCAATAATTGAATTACAGCATTAGACAGAAAATATTAACATGGATTCGGTTCGAAGAAAACCTTGCTTACTTTGAATTCGGCACCGTAATAAAAAAAATTTCATTGATTCGATTACTTTTTTTTTTTGAAGGAAAGAAAAGAGTACTGGAAGCAGCTGCAGATCAATTGAATAAATATTTATCTTTGAAATGAGTACACTGCAATAATTAAATCAAATACAAATGTATGAAGGTAGTTATGGAAGTACACGTATCAGCTGAAAGTTTCGACCGCGGCGTACAGTGAAATCCAATCTTATCCGATGATGTCGGTCAAAAACTTTTGATAGAGCTTGTACACTCTGTGTGTCCTACACAATCACATCTCATGCATGGATAGGGCCATTACAAGCATCGAGCACGGCGCTGTATTCGTGGCACAGCGCGATTCTATTGTTTGAACGTGTACTGGTGTTTCGTAAAATCTCAAGAGAAAATCTTCAAGAAAAAATATGGAAATGTCATCTCAAAAGACATTTAAGGGTCGATTTACGAAAAAAAATGTATTTCGACACCTTTCCGCAATTATTAATTCTGTATTAAGATACAGAATTAAACCCGATTCAAATTCCCGAAAAGTCCCGCGCGCCTCTCAGTTTGTCTCAAATTTGAATATACGATAATGGTTTTCCATCTAAAAAAAGAAAAGAAAAATGAAATCTATCTTGAAAAAAATCGATATTCCGATGATTTCGATAGAAAATCGATAGGAAATAGGAGTTACCTCCTGATGATAGCAACACGTGATTCATACTCAAAAATCGATTTTCTATTAAAATAATCGAAATATCGATTTTTTTGCAAGATAGATTTCATTTTTCTTTCCTTTTTTGGATGGAAAACCATTATCATATATTCAAATTTCGGAAAAAATCGAATTTTTGCAAGGTTTTAAAAAAATAAAGAAAAATATTAGGAACCCGCTGCCCACTCCAATTTTATGAAAAAAGTTCTTCAATTTCAATAGAGTATCCAGGAAAAAAAATTTCATTCAAATAAAAAGAGGACATACGGGTTACGGGTTTTTTGTGACAAAAAAATCTATAACTCCCGAACGAAGCGTCGGCCCAAAAAGTTCAAGGTGGCTAAATTTTCGTTTTTGTTCAAGGAATTTAAAAAAAAATACATTTCAAAAATTAAGGGTACATTTTTTGTTGTGTTTCATTTTTAATTTTGAATTGTTTATAAATAATTGTTGAATTTGTGCAACATAATCGTCAATGTTTTCAATGTATAAAGCGTTCAAAAACGAAAAAAAATACCTGTGGTTTTTTGAGTTATCACTAACCGTTGCTGAGATATATCGATTTGAATGACCGAATGTGGTCAATACTTCAAAAACTTCATTTGACTGTATTTCAAAGTGGGGGCTCAAAATAAAAAACGCCGAAATAGGTGTCTCTTTATTTTGAACACATATTAATGAAAAAAATTGGTGGGCAAAAATTTCGACCCAACTGTCCGAAGTTGCCAGGAATACCCCATATATATTAGGGTGGTCCTAAAAAAAAAGTCTCGCTCCCCACCTTCCAAATGATTCTAGACCATGAAAAATGAATTTTCATATTTTTTTTCCGATTTTTAAATTCACCCTCTGCTTTGCCTGAATTCATTTGAAAGTTTTTAAAATAATTTATATCATATTTCCGAGCTTAATACGAAAATGATAGCGGCGAAAAATCTGAAAAAAATGTATAATATAAAAAACTATACCACAAAAACACCAAAAAATGTTGGCAGCTGTCCGGCAAACATAAGCTACAAAAATTGACGGTGAATTTTTTTTAGGTGTCACGCAACTGGTAAAAAAATCTAGAAAAAATATATATCATAAAAAATGATGTCAGAAGGTAACGAAAGTTTTTTCGTGACTGTACACAAATTTGAAGTTAGCGGAAAAGTTTTTGCAAGAAATAAAACATTTTTTTTTCGAGGTTAAGTCAAAATTTCAGGGTCACTAAATTTTCCAGTAAACAAAAGTAGTCAAGTAGCGTGTTGGGCACGCACATGATAGGGTTTCGTAGTGTAAAAGCTACATTCTGGAACTTATTCAGATTTTTTGCATCGACCATGTGAAAGTTAGAGGGGGAGGGGGGGGGGGATTAGTAAAGGGTTAAAATGAAAAAGTCTTGGAACATTATTTGTTGCATTTGAGGAGACCTATGTAAGGACTCTCCACTCAATGGCGTGAACAAAAAAAATTTCGAGTACACATTTTATCTGCGTCAGAATTGTAAAAAAAATATTTTTTTCCGAAATTTTATTTTTTGTTTTTAGGTCGACGAACTTCGTCTGTGTATCAAATTTCATCTCAATCGGTACATAACTGAGAGAATGGGAGGACTGTGACATACAGACAGACAGTCGGACGGACTCGGCGAAACCATAAGGGTTCCTGGATTGATACGGAACGTTAAAAACCTCAGTGATGTCTATGACATATGAAATGTTCATCCAAACCGGTTAACCCGTTGAAGAGTTTTACAGCATTTCCTTAATTGGATTTTCCATTTGAAAACTGAGAAAAAATTGTGATATTTCCGATTTCAATGCAATTTGAAACTAAAAGTTGAAGTCTCGCGATTGTCAGTGGCTTCCATCTTCTCTCACCAGTAAGGAATCAAAATAAAACGTATCGGGTATTTCACAATTTAATATGTCATAGACGTCACTGAGCTTCTTTACTGGAAAAATTAGTGAACGTAAAATTTTGACATAACCTAAAAAAAAAATTTTCATTTTTCCAAAAATTTTTTCCGGGAACTTCAAATTTTCGTACAATCACCAAATTTTTTTCTTTACTTTCTAACATCATTTTTTACGATATATATTTTTTCTAGATTTTTTTACCGGCTGCGTGACACCTAGAAAAAAATCAATGTCGATTTTTATTTTTATTTTTAGGTTATGTTCGCCGAACAGATGCTAACTTTTCTTGGTGTTGTGCTATAGTTTTTTACAATATATATTTTTTTCAAATTTTTTTCCCCGACTTTTTCCATGAAAATAGGAAATATGACATAAATGATTTTAAAAACTTTCGAATGAATTCAAGCAAAGCAGAGGGTAAATTTAAAAATCGTAAAAAAATATGAAAATTTCTTTTCCATGGTCTAGAATCATTTGGAAGGTGGGGAGCGAGACTTTTTTTTTTAAAGACCACCCTAATATATATAAATACATATTATTATAATACTATTATCAACTCAACATATTTATTTTAAAATATATATATTCAAATAATTTATTTGAATCGTATAACATTTTATTCATATTTAATACATTCTTCTTTGATTCAATTATAATATAATATAATATAATATATAATATACAATATCTAATATCTAATATATAATATCAATATAATAATACTAACATATTTAATTGATGTTATTTTTATGGGTGTAGAAAAAAAAGTACGCACCGCCGCGTTATGTTCATAACCTAAAATCTGTTTTACAGTCCTATTGTATGCGTGAGGTAGCAGCTGCTCAATGGTGCCGCGTGCATGGTCGGCTACCGCACGATACAAAAAAACATCATAACAGCCAAGCTCGCAGACGATAGCAGCTAGCCATTGTAAATTTCGCAAGCTCATAAAGCATACTAAAGACCTAGATTTTGAAATTTGCAAAATTTGTCAACATCTATAACTTTTTGAATAGTAAAAAATATAAGTTTTCAAAATTCTTTAGTTTTATTAATGCAGAAGTTTATACTCCATTTCAATAATTTACGCGTCAAGTTTGGGCTCTATCAATGTAAAAATATTTTCTACATACCTCCAGAAGTCGTATCCATGTCGCAGAATTGAAATCGAACACTTTACTTGAAAATGATTGTATTTAGAAGTAACCGTAGTTTTCGTTCCTTCAGCGCGCGATGCGTACACTCTCCACGAAGGCTAACTTACAATTGACGCAGCGACGACGGTATACGGTCAAAACGCTTCCCCTTTCACAATGGAACGCACCCATACTCTACCTGACCGACTGCTCAACTATCCCCATTTCGAAAATTTGTTCATTGGGGTTTGGTAACAATTTCGGGTTTTTCTCCTACTGTGCCACGTAGCGATTTTTTCATAAAAGGTCCCCTTATTTTTTTCATATAATCAATAGAAAAAATTCGTTAAATTAAAAAAAAAAAATTCGCGGGTCCGCAATTTTTTGTTTTCTGTCATATCGATTTTTCCCTACGTGGTGATAGATCGATCAACTTCTGGCGGTCATTTTTTCGATCGTTTTCATAATTTTTTATTCGAAAGTACTCATCGAAATAAACGAGCCCAATTTTTTTCAGATTTAAAAAAAATATATTTTTTGAGATTTTTTTTTTAAATTTAAAAAAAAAAAGAATTTCCGTTTTTTTTCGCCTGAAAAAATTCACAGAATTCTTATGAATTATAAGGAAATTTTCAAATGCTATTGCAAGATGGCTTTTAAAATAACTTTGAAATAGCTTTGCTTTGAATAGCTTTTAAGATGGTAGCTTTTAAAACTACCGGAGAAAAAAAATAAAAATCAAAAAATTGTATGCTTGACAAATGCAGCACCAATATCCACACCCACCATTCGCCAAATTTGTTGGCGAATTTTCTGATTTTTATTTTTTTTCTCGGGTAGTTTTGAAAGCTCCATCTTGCAATAGCGTTTGAAAATTTTCTTATAATTCATAAGAATTTCGTGAATTTTTTCAGACGAAAAAAACGGATATTTTATTTTTTATTTTTTTTATTTCAAAAAAAATATCTCGTAAAATATATTTTTTTTAAATTTGAATAAAATTGGGCTCGCTTTTTTCGATGAGTACTTTCGAATCAAAAATTATGAAAACGATCTAAAAAATGACCGCCAGAAGTTGATCGATCTGTCATGGAATGCCCCATATGTACGTTGTAGTAAAAGTGACTAGTAGGAATTTCGAGACCCGGCTTTGACTACGATGTCGTCATCTCGGATTGCAAATCGTAAGGAAGTATTTTGGAAATATCTTAATGAATGTGCTCTTTTCGACGAAATTGTTGAAGAACTTTTTTTAGAAATAAAACTTCTTATAAAAATAAATTCTCTAACATTTTCTTGTAAATATCATACTCCAGGCGATATCGCGAAGATTGTAAAAAAAAAACCCATAATCGAAAAGCGGGACGTTTCACTCATGAGCTAGGCTGCTCAAATTTTAGGTGGGTACTTTTGAGGTTCAAAACTAACATTTAAGGCCAGAAATCCCTTTAGGAGCGTGGAAAATAGGTTTTTTTCGGGAATTTTTTTAGAGGGGATAAAATAATCGAATCATTTTTAAATTTGGACATAAGTTTATTATAACATCCAAGTTGAAAAGAAAATTTTTTTTTTGTTGGGATGACCAACAAAATGGCGGCGTTGTTACTCGTTTTCGGGCGCCTGTTTTCCGCGACATCGAAAACTGCTGCAGTTGTCACTTTTTTGCTGTTGATCTGAATAAGATTTAACCAGTGTCATTTGTTTACTGACATATTAAGGAGAAGGATAAACTTAAAAATTTATGAAAAAGTGCAAAATTGAAAATTTGGGAGCCTTTTTACTCCAAAGTTCGAATTTTCGACCATTTTTTCGACATATTTGACCCTAAAAAAATTATTTATTTACACGCTACCTCTCAAACTTTAGGTATACCCTTCCGATAATATTACTGAGAGTAAGCTCCCAAAATTTCATCGAAATCGGCCGATAACTTTTTGAGCTACAACACGAGCAGTTTTTGAAAATCTAGTTTCGAGATAATCTCGTTTAAATTTCAACATGTGAAAACTATTAATTGTAGTGACTTACCGGTTAATCAGCGATTCCAGGCGCGTACAACAGACCTTCGACTTCCTCGAAAAACTGATTTTCTTCCGCCAGCTGTTGTTTCAGGGCTGTACGAGCTTCTTTCGTCTCAGAAAGACTCAGCCTGTTTGGCCTTACAATTCGCGCCTCATCAGAGGTTTCGGCGAAAACTCTGCAATTGGTGCCAACGACTGTGTCCAACGCATTCATAATCCTTAAGATCGAAGATAAGCCATAATTGAATATACCAGCAGCAATGTAGGCCGGAATTTCAACAATTTTCAAGCCAGAATGCAGGTGATTTGGAGCCAATCGCCAAATCGTCGAGTTGAAGCTTTCATTTGCATTTTGGGTATGGCCTCCCAAGCAACTTTCTAGCAAATCATCTCTCGATAAATCTTGATAAATCGGCAGGAGATGCTGTTTGATATTTTCGTCAAGTAACGGTGAAAGATCTTCCAATTTTGGATTTTTATTTAAGGCGATTGCTTTCTGCCATTTGCATCAGCTTTCGGGTCCAGCCCGGCCGTATTCGTGATTCGGCTCATCCTGTGTCAAAACAACACGATAAAAAGTAGCCACAATCTCTTTTTTCATATTTTCAACACTATTTACATTTTTTTGAATGCTCAAACCATAATATTTTGCGAGATTTTTCGAAACTTTATCCGTTAACTTGCGTCTTCCGGAAAGTTTTTTTTTCTTTTCTCACGTTTCGGAGTCTGGTGACCATTCTCTTCTCTACGTGGCCAATGCATACACTTTTTATAACAGTTAACTCGTCACCATGAGGATTTAGTTCTAGTATGGCCTTGAAAGTTTTATCGAATCGCTAACACCTATATAATTGCCATGCGAAGGGTAAATAAGGAAGTATTGTAAAGCAAAGGTTGCTCCGCCTCTAACGGTCCGAGCCCCCGACCCGCTACCTGACCCATGCTGTCCCTCTGCTCTATACTATATGCGATAACTCCGCTAATATTCAAGATTCCATTGGTCAGTATATTCTTTGGATATTATACTTTCGAAATATGTAATAAAACAAAAATCGATTTTTTGAACATTCTAAAGGGATTTCTGGCATTAAGGGTGCTGCACCGAAGAAGATACTTTTAATGAAACTTGCTAATATTGTAGGTACATTAGGGTCGTTCTTAATTGGTTGATGTCGGAATTTCTTTGGTATTTCTCGTTAAAAGTAATCAACATAAATAGGAAAAAAATTGATCGCAATCGGAAATTTGTCCAATAAGTCTAAGACAGAGCAATCAAATGTTATAGGAGAAAATGCATACATTTGGAATTTTGTTGAGGACATTTTTTATTACTTCAAAACTATACATGATAAAAAAAATTCCTTCAATAATTTTGTAGGAAATTTGATGCTCTACAAAAAAGGTTTCTTAAAAATTCAAGATTCAACTTTTCGAATTTCGAATGCGCCCTATGGACCCAGTACGAGCCGGGAAACTTTTTTCGGGCAGCGCAAACTTCTGAGAATATTTTTTGCGGCATAACTAACGTATTTCTTTATTTTGTACTTATCCACAACAAACCGTGGTCAATATTTCGGAATAATCTGATGATAACTTTGTTCAAAGAAAATTCGCAAACATCCCTTCACTTTTTAACTTGCTACAATGACATGGGGTTCGGGAAAGCGGATTTATGCAGCTGATTGTTGTCGGTTAAATACGTCCATTAAGTTTCTCCTCTTGATTTTTACGTTATCATTACGACCCAACACCAATAGACAAATTAGATTAAGGGGGGGGGGGGGGGGGGGGGTAAGGTTAATTCAATACAAAAAAAGCATATTTTCAATAATTGTTTTTTGACGACACAATTAATATATGTTTATTTCTATAATTACTACATGATAAAGGAACATTTGAAAAATATTCTGTGAAATTTTCATTAATTTTTATAAAGAAATGAGCGATTGGCAGCAAATCTCCGCAAAAAAAAGTTTCATTGCGGTGCCCCCTTATAACTCAACACTTGATTATCTGAAATCCGAGAACCAAAATGATTTCATTAGTTGATAAGTTTCTGCCGGTAACGAAACGTTGAGTTTTTTAAAAATTGTTCTCTCTATTTTTCATAGCGCTTAAAAGTCAAAATACTGATTTTTCACTAAAAAAAATTGAAAATTTCGCTACTTTTAAATACGTTAAAATAAATTAAAAAAACTCCATGTCATTACCTTGTTATTCATGTAAAGAAACAGTGTGCAAAATTTCAATAGGATCGGTGCAGTAGATTTTGGGTTACACTGGGCACCGACTCTGAGAATGCTAAGTGTGAGAAAAACGCGTTTAAAAGTTTCGAAGATTTTTACGCCACAGAACAAATTTTTTTTTTTTACTTACACTGAATCATCGATGCCAGCTCCATAAAGCGAAGGGATTCCAGCTGGGATGTCTGATGCATCTTTTTGCTCTTGTCAACGTCGAATTCTACCTTCTTTGCTTTCTTTCGCAGCTTCTTTTACTTTCTTTAGCTCCGCTTCCGCTTCTTGCTCCGGACCGAAGAGGCGGAGACTTACAACTCCATATCTCCGTTAGTTTTAGTCCAATAGACTTCAAATTTTCACACAATAATCTTAATATGTTTCACATTGATATAAAAAAAAGAACTTTTAAATGAAAAAAAAATACCTTACCCCCACCTTAATTTTTTTTCGTTTACTCATCATCAGTGTTTTGGGATTTTTATATCGTGTTTTCGACTCACGAAAGTTAGTTTATTCTCAGAGAAAAATTTCATCAAAAAAATTGCCTAATAAGAAAATCAAGATTGTCGTATGGATTCCCCAAAAATATCCGACGATTGTTGAAAATGACACGGGCTAAAAATAATACAAAAACGTGGTTACCAAAAATTTTGGACAAATAATTTGATAATAATCGGTGAATTGCTCTACGTTTCATGACGATTCAGAATTATTCGAATTATCGTAAAAATTAGAATCAACAATATTTTTAACGTAAATTCTCGAACGACTGACATTTTCAAAGAATATCAACGAACCTTCTCCGGTATGTGAAGAAAAAAATGTTCCATATTCGATGAAAGTTAAAAAAAAATGCAATTAGACCGAAACTATTTCAGTCCCCGAAAACTCAAGAGAATTCTATTTATTCTGGTAAATTTATTCACTGATTAACCCCGACCGAAAAAAAGGTGGTCGCAACTTAAAAAAAAAAGTCGAACATTGCACATTGCTTCCTCATAATTTTTTACATTTGCCAGAGTTTCCTCTATGAGGAACTGTGTCGATCAATTTTGGCTTCCCCATATATGGCGGGGAATGGATTTTGCCCAAATCCAATACGAAACATCTTTTGATAATAGTGCGACTTTGTAATAAATTTTGATCCGATATCTCAAAAATTGTGGAAGCTAGAGCGCGCACGTCGATTTTTCAAAAATTTCAAAACGACATAAAATATGAATGGCTCGATGGATTTTGCCCAAATTCAATACGAAACATCTTTCGATAACAGTGCGACTTCGTACCAAATTTTAGCCGGATATCTCGAAAATTCCGCAAGCTAGAGTGCGCACGACACTTTTTAACCAATTTCAAAATTCTCTAAAAACAAAAGCACTGTATGGATTTTGCTCAAATTCAGTACCAATCATCTTCCTAAAAAAGTGCAAAATTTGACCGAAATTGAGCCCGATATCTCAAAAATTGGGCGAACTAGAGAAAAAAAATAGATTTTTGAAGAATTTTGAAATCACGTAAAAACGAAAGAACTGCATGGATTTTTCCGAAAATTGAATCAAGCAAGGTGCCTTGAACCCTTCACATGTGTGACAAGTTTCAGCTTGATATCTCAAGCCGTTCTCAAGTTGTGAACGTTAAACCAATGCTAAATACACACACACACACACACAAACACATCCGGACATTTTTTCTGAATATGATTTTTAGATGTTTTGGGACATTCTAAACACGTTTCCACGAACATCTCGAAAAAAAAAAAAATTTCACGAAAACAAAGCTTCCTCCATGAGGAAGCAAAAAAAAAAAAAAAAATGAAATCGAACATTTTATTTATGCAGAATTATATTTATTCGTTCGAGTTAAAAACCTATTTTTTAAATACTAAATCACAATGTCTCATTTATTATTATGCACGAATAAGGTATCCATGATCGTACGAGAACCGAAGAAATCACGTAAATTTGCAAAATTATTCTTTCAACTTTTACGATAATAAAGTCAATGAATTTAAATCCGCGTAGTTATCAATTTATCAATTTCACTATTCTCGTATTTGGTCGTTTTTTTCGTTCTCTTTGTACCACCCCATTGACATTTTTCATCAGACTCTAACCAAAAAGTCATGATTACAATTGTTTTTTTTTTTGTTGTTGTTGTTGCGATATTTGCGACCTGAATTTTCAGGTGGTCTTGTCTTCGGCTAATCCTCGAGACTTCGTTGTTCTCCGTTGGGTAACATTAACAATTAACGTTATGACTAGACATCGATCAATCGTAGCGTGAGACAAAATTCGTCGAAATAAACACCATTATCCGCCTAATTTTTTTCTTTCTCATCGATTTGAACAATGATTTCGCCTTTTTTTTTTGTCTTCGATACAATCAGAAAGTAGAAACAAAAAATTTTCCAAAATTCGTTTCGTCAGGTTGAAAAAATAAAATAAAAATCGTTTCAATTCTCAATGGCTTTGAGTTTTAAGATGAGAAAAATAATTATTCCCAGTCTCATTATTTTTCTGTAACTCATTTCAGTCTCAAGCTTTCATGATTTTGCAATTAAAATTTTCGTTCCACGAGCGAGTCTAATTGTCAATCGATCGAGACTTTTCTCGTGGAAAACGTGGGTCATCGAAGGCCGTTGAAATTTTTTATCTCATTAATTATATCGGATCGGTCGATAATCGTAAATAATACTGATGGGTTTCTCGTTTGTACTGCGTATATATAAAAGCGAATATCAACAGTATCAACGAGACTAGGAAGAGCACGGACCAAGCGAGGATCGCTGGAAAAAATTCAAGAAAAAACGAACGAAGTTGATACATTTTTTTTTTTTTTTGAGTCATTGATTGTTGAATGATCGAACGACTCACCGATAATGGCTGAATTACCGACGTTGTAACCGTAGATCGAAGGATCCATCAGACACTCGCGTTCCCAATTTTCCGGCACAACGGCCCCCGTCAGTTTTACAAAATCGTGCAAAGGACAGGCGGTTAAACAACCGGGAATTGTTAGAAATTTTGCGTCTTCGCTCGAATTCTTGTAGGATACCTGAATAAAAATTCAACGAAATCAAACTTTTTCTCAACTTTTGTCGAATTTTAACAATTTTTGAGGACGTTGTTTTTATATTTCTAATTTCGTCGACGTAATGAAGCGAAATAAATTTCAGGGAAATTTTTAAATTGAAGAAATTTTTTACAAGAAGTTTTAGGGATTCGGGATTTGAAAAAAAATTTTAACCAGAACATACAGTAACTATATATTGAGCCTTTGAATTTTTCCGAAGCTCAATGAGAATCGTGGAAGCGTAGGGTGGACAATGAGGTTCGAAAACGTCCAAAGTCATCAGCAGATTTGCCACAGTTTCGTCGTGACCGCTGTAGACCCAAAGTTTTCGATCCGGTACCAGAGCATTTTTGGATTTTCGTTGCATGTTATTTATCATTTGACCCAGAAGCGATCCTTTGCAGAGAAATATGGGAAAATAATCATACATTTGACTGTGTCAAAAAAAAAAAAACAATTTATTTTTTTTTTCTTGGATTCCATGGTCTTTATAGCTAGTGGTTGGTATGAAAAAAAATCCTCGCGAAGAGCACACTCGAAAATGTTTTTTTTTTTTTGGCCCGTCGCAAAGGGGGGACTCTTTCCTTTTTAAGGCAGGATTCTACTTTGAAACTTTGAGAAAATTTTTTTTTTTTCTTTTTACATTTTTCGAAAGTAAATATGTTCAAGAATGTTCGGTCGAAGGCATATTATATGGCCCAGGCATCGCTGATTGAGGGTAAGATAATTTTTTCTACGATTTATCACTCACCAAAACTTTAAACGCGTTTTTCTCGAAACGACATTTTCAAGTACCGTGGTCGTGATAACTCGAAAAGTACTGAAACGATCCTTATGAAATTTGGAACACATATTCTATATGTTTTTACCAACCGACCTAACTACAATCAACTTAAAATTTTGATTGGAACTATTTTTTTATTGCAAAAAAAGACCCAAAAAAAACAAATTTTTTTTTTTTCGTATTTTAGCCGCCATTTTGTTAATTTTGCACGTATATAAAATATTCTAGTTAGGTCGGTTCCTGAAGACATACTGAACAATGAAACTATTTGATTTTTTTGTTTCAGACCATCCGTCGGGAAGATTTCACGACCACGGCAACGGTACCTTCTTTTCGAGGCGTTTGCTTTAAACATATTTTACGTGTACAAAAAATGAATAAAATTCATTTAAAAAATTTTTTTTATGTACTTAAAGAGTGTATTTATCGAACATTTTAAGCCCCATATCGATATCTTTAATAGTATTCTCAGAAAAAGTTCACGAAAATAGCGTTTTTTTCATGGTTTCAAAGTAGAATCCTGCCTTAAATAACATAGGAAAAATACATTTTTCGCTTCTTTCAATACCTAAGCCCATAAAAATTACTGGAACTGAGTCCGCCGCATATCATTCTCTAGGGAATTGAATTCCTTTCAAAAAGTACCGAAGCTTCAAGTAAAAAAAATTCAATATCTCTAAGACATACAGGCATTTTAAACCGACGTTTGACGAAAATTTGTCTTCAAACGAGTTTCACAGCCAAACTCTTCGTTCTACACGAAAAATGTACAGATACATTTTAGAGACAATTGAATTCTCTACAAGAAAGGTATACAGTGAAAATAGCCTTAATCCAATAATTCACAATTCACAGCTCCTGAAAGTTCATTTTATGAAGGAAAAAAATTATTTTGAGACATTATAGAATTGTCGTGAATATAATTACTTTGCATGCGTACCTTTCATGAATAAAAATATATTTCCAATTTTCGATACAAAAGTTGTTGTAGCAATTCTATAACTTTCATGTTAAATATTATTTCCCATGAAAAAACAACGTGTAAGTCGTTGCGGAACAATATTCGAGTCACATCATCCATGCCTGACATTTGTTCGTTGCGAAGTTTTTGCGTGACATTCCACGACTGATCTAGTTTTTTTTAGTGCTTAGAACCAATAATAATGTATAAATGGGTGAAAAATAATTTTTTTTCGTCATATAATGAACTTTCAGAAGCTTTGAATTGTGAATTATTGAATTAAGGCTATTTTCACTGTATACCTTTCTTGTAGAGAATTCAATTATCTCTAAAATGTATCGGTACATTTTTCGTGTAGAACGAAGAGTTTGGCTGTGAAACTCTTTTGAAGAAAAATTTTCGTCAAACATCGGTTTAAAATGCCTGGATGTCTTGGAGATATTGAATTATTTGACTTAAAGCTCCGATACTTTTTTAAGGTAATTCAATTCCCTAGAGAATGATATGCGGCGGACTCAGTTCCAGTAATTTTCATGGGCTTGGGTATTGAAAGAACCGAAAAATGTATTTTTCCTATGTTATTTAAAGGGGAAAGGGGAACCCCCCCTTTGCGACGGGCCAAAAAAAAAAAAACATTTTCGAGTTTGCTCTTCGCGAGGATTTTTTTAAGGCCAACCACTAGCTATGAAGACCATGCGATCCAAGAAAAAAAAATAAATTGTTTTTTTGACACAGTCTATTATACATACAATTTAATTATGTTGTATTTTTTAATCCTTATAAGTTTATAATAAAATTTGTCGAATTATTGTCAATCAAATCTTACCGATTTTCAGTCTTTGAAGTATTTTGTTGTATGCCTGAAGCTTGAAGGTAAAAGCCGCGAGCGGTCGCAATTTTTCCGGATACACGGATTTCGTCCACGCCGGAAGTGTTTTATTATAAAGAGTCTGCGAATAAATTTCGAATATCGTTTATTTATTATTTTTCTGATACTTTATACGAATATTCGGAGCAATTTCGATATTACGAGATGATTCGATTTAACTTTCGAGATATCTCAACACATTTTCGATACTTCGATGTTTCGGCATTTCGAAATAATTCGATACTTCGAGATATTTTGATATTTTTGAATAATTTTATACTTCGCGATGTTTAAATCCAACTCTGAATGACTTCGATTTTTCGATAATTCCGGATAATTCGATACCCCGCGATATTTCAATACAATTTCGATACTTCCAGATGTTTCAATATCATCCCTGATATTTTCATGATATCATGATATTTTGAGATAATTCGACGCTTCGATTTATTTCAATAAAATTTCGATATTTCAAGCTAATTCAACACCTCGAGATACGTTAATATTTCGACATTTCGAGACAATTCTAAGCTCCGTAAAATTTTCATACGATCCTCGCTATTTCGAGATAATTCGAAACTTCGAGATAATTCGAAACTTCGAGATAATTCGTAAAAATTTCCATACACCAAGATATGTATTACGATATTTTTCCATAAATCGATACAATCTTCATGATCGAAATTTGCTGAGAAAAAAATTAAAATACGAAAACAAAAGGACATACCTCGATGTAAAGAGTGTTGTAGAAGTATTCAACATTTTGTAAATTCGTTACTTTTTGACCGGAATTATTGGTAATATAACGATAGAGTTCAGCGTTTTCTTCGTCGATTCGTTTTATTTCCGACGATTGTAGAATCTTCATCATCTCGTAATTGTATCTGGGACAATATTTTTTTCCGGCTAACAAGTGATCATCCTGCTCGGGCGTCGTGTGAACGGGAATTGGCATCCATTCGAGAGTGTCCCATCGTTGATTACCACGCGGTGGATATAAACCCGCGAGATTTGCTTCCGCGGACATTAGAGTACGATCGACGTCGGTACTCATTACGTAAATGTCATCGGGCAAATAAGAATCGGATATTAGATGATTGTAACGATTGCGCAACCATCGACCGAGCAACAAATGCTGATGTTTCCCCAACTATGTTGTTTTTTTTGAAAAAAAAAAAAACGAGTTTGAAAATTAAACATTATCACGTATTTCATATTAAATGAATTAACGCTTATTAAAAATTATTCAGGTTCTTGTCATAATTTAGGCGACTTTTATTTATTTTTTTTTATTTCCGTTTTCGGAAAGGAGTCTCAAAAGAGTTTGAAAATTAAACATTATCACGTATTTCATATCAAATGAATTAACGCTTATTAAAAATTATTCAGGTTCTTGTCATAATTTAGGCGACTTTAATTTTTTTTTTCAATTTCCGTTTTCATACTTCATTAATTAATTTACTTTCTTGATGGATGGAATTATAGTTTTAGTGGTAGTTAATTGTTTTTAAAAAATCTTTGAATATGGGAAATTTATTGATATTTTTGTAAAAAAAACTACACTCATGTGTCTTTTATATACTTTTCCGAATTTTTATTAACGATGTTAGAATTACAATTTGCGGGAAAAAAAATTGCTCCTGATTCTTGAAGACTAAATCGTCTGATGAAAGCATTTCCATTCAACAAAGTGAAATAAAATATTTGTTTTTTTTTACATTTGTCGTACCGATAAAGACGAGAGAAAAAAAAATACAGATTTATTCCCGACTCTATGTTTATAGCAACGGATTTCGCTAGATAATAAAATTATGATTTTTAATTTTTTTTGCAATATTAAATAAATTCATACGTCGTTCGCTTTGTGCGATTGTTATTTATTGACGCACAAAGTTTGGATCAATTTGAACAGGTGTTTGCAAGGAATCAGAATTCGGGTATTCCAAGTCGACCAAGCGTGACGTAATAATAGTGCTTGCAGTGAATTGCTTTTTTTACCGACATAGCGTGTATTGCTAGTCCTCAGACTGTTGATTACCGCTCGAGAAAACCAGAAAGCGGACACGATGAAAATTGGACTCATTGGACTATTATTATTATTATTATTATTATTATTATTATTATTATTATTATTATTATTATTATTATTATTATTATTATTATTATTATTATTATTATTATTATTATTATTATTATTATTATTATTATTATTATTATTATTATTATTATTATTATTATTATTATTATTATTATTATTATTATTATTATTATTATTATTATTATTATTATTATTATTATTGTTATTGTTATTATTATTATTATTATTATTATTATTATTATTATTATTATTATTATTATTATTATTATTATTATTATTATTATTATTATTATTATTATTATTATTATTATTATTATTATTATTATTATTATTATTATTATTATTATTATTATTATTATTATTATTATTATTATTATTATTATTATTTTTTATTGATATTATTAATTCGTTAGAATATTGAGTTTGTTTATGCAAACAGCTTTGTTAGACAAAATTAGAACGCGCACAATTAAATTGTGCAGGCTAAATCTTAGCGCCGAGGCTACTTATTGTTCCTGCGATCATTGCCGAGCTAATCATTCTGTCGTAGCACAAAGCGCTCCGACATGATGACGTAATGACGACCGTGATAAATTAAAATATTAAGATGAGAACTGATACGCCCAGCTGAATCCCAGCTGTACAAGCGATAATCCAAAGTCTGTAAATTTCAATTCGTTCCGATAATTTGACTCATTAAGAATTTATTACAAATTCGTCCGCCAATTACTCTCATTCCAGGGTTATCATCATCGTTTCGTGTGATACGATAAGAGTAATTGTTTTTATCGACGTAAGACACGAAAAATTAAACCTCACCATTAACCCCTCACCTAAATGTATATCGTGGGCTCAAATCGACTCGAGGTTTAAAAAAATAGGAAATGTCATCCTAAAAATCTGGAAAAATTCCTGAATGAAGCTCAGGGTTTCTAGTTTACGATGAAATTTCAAAATCGAAAATTTCCGAAATTATTTATTATAAAAATAACAATGCACAAATAAACTGCGGGAATTTTAAAAATTTAAATTCATGTCAAATTAAAAAAATCATGTTAAGATTAGTATAGCAATGGGCAAAATTTTCCTTGTTCTTGGTAAATGGAAAATAGAATAATCATTTCCGAGGGTACAGTAATTGCACTAACGTTATGGAAAATATTCGTTTTGTCGATGCTTTTTATGGTGTGAAAAACTCACGTTCGTCAATTGGCCAAATGGTACAGGCCAAAGAGACACGTTGTTGTACGGATCGTTCGGATAAGGACTAATGGGTGTACGATCGCCATGTCTGTACAACTGAAAATAGACGAAAAAAAAACGTTGATTATTTTTTCTACATAATGAAGTCACATTTCATAATTGGAAGAAAAATCGCTTTTTCTTGCGTTTTTTTCAAATTTAGATCTTGATAGAAGTCAAAATAATGCAACCTTGCGAAGTTACGATTCTCGGTGGTTCTTGTTCAACACCGAATAATAGTAACTATTATTTTTTCAAACGAAAAAGATGTTCTGCACATATTAACAGATAAATGTAGCATGAAATATTTTGTCGCATTTGTTATATTCGTAGGAATCGTTCGATAAGTCGATACAGTTCGATATTTCGATAATTCGATACAGTTCGATATTTCGATAATTCGATACAATTCGATATTTCGATAATTCGTTACAGTTCGATATTTCGATAGCGCAATTTATGAAGATATTTCAATATTTCGATAGTTCGAACTATGTTAATACTTTGATTGTTCGATACTTCTTACACGTTTACAGAGCTAAAAAGTTTCAACGACGTTCCAAACGTTGTAATTCGAACTCAAACGAATGCCAGTCGCTTAATTCAACATTGTATCGAGAATATGATTTTGTCAGACGCGTCATCAGTGATGAAAGTTCGCGCGTATGAAAACAGTATCATATTTTCTAGCATGGGTATAATAAAATCGATCATTGATACCGCAGACAGTGCGCACGTGTTCGGAAGTATGTATACATTTAGATAAGAATATACCAAGCAAAACAAAGAACGACCGTCTGCTATCATATCTCCCTGAGGCGGCAAGATAAGCGATCTACCACACATGCCAATGGCTACAAAACCGTCGTATAGGCTTTTTTCCTCTCATTTTTTATATACTTTGATTTACAAAGCGCTTGTTAACCAAAAATACGATATACACAATAAAAATGTAATTTCGAAGAATTTGTTTCTCTGTGGAAATGAGATTCGAGCGGGAAAAAATATATAAATTCAAATATTCTAGTGGAATCCGACGAGCGAAAGCTCAACCCGTTTGGCGCGAATTTACTCCGTCATCAGTAAACATTGCGGACGCCGCAATCGGCGCCACCATCGTCGAACCCAATGTTGTCCCGACGGTCGAGATACCGAAATAAACTAAACGTCTTATTATTCTTTGTTTTTGTTATCGCAGATTCTTTTGTGATACGAAATACGTCAACTGAAGCGAGAATACACGACCCATCCGATGCGCTTTTCCTGACTTTTTTTTTTTAGACGGAGTCAAATTTATAAACATTACGTTGACGAATTAAAATTTTTCTTCTTCTATTGAATTTCAAATATTCCCCGCCGCCATAAATCCGGGTTGAAGGTAACTTGATAAAAAAATATTTCTAGCCTATTTAATTTTATTTTCGTTTGTTGAAAACCAAAAAAAGCCTTCTTGTATATTTGGAGTATTTGGAGTAAATTTTTATTATTTTCGTTTAGTAGTTTGGAGTAAATTTTTATTATTTTCGTTTAGTAGTTTGGAGTAAATTTTTATTATTTTCGTTTATTCAGAAAAATTTTCAGATGGTTTGAATAATTAGTTAATTCGAATTTAGTTATAAATGATCGAATGAATTATATTTCTGTGAAATAATAAGCTTTGAAGATTATATTCTCTTCTAACTCTAAGAATAATCATGTTTTTTCACAGCTGTTTGCTCAATGACAATCTTTGAATTTGGCCTTCTGGCATCTAGTGTCACTATTGAGGATAATACAGATAATAAAATGGATAATAGACGAACTGATTTGAAAGAACCAATGTTTGCTCTTTGGATCTCAATCTACAACTACCACAGTCTGGACTCTGCGAACATGTGAAATTTAACCTTGCGTAGCATTTATTGCGATACAAATAAATTTCAATCGTCAGCTAATTTTTTTTATTTATGTTTCACTGATTGTCGAACTGACTTTTCTTCTTGTTTCACAATGACCAAGATGGATATTTTTACAATTTTTCGCAAATCATAAAAAAAAAAGTGTCTGATTGAATTTTGTTCACAGGTAAAAATTTATTTCTCTTGCGGTCTTTAGATTTTCATGATAAACTTATCAAAATTATATTTCAATCGATGCACCATATGTTGATAGATTAAGGCTTCTTTATGAAAAAAACCTCTGTTAAAATTAATGAATTTTGACAGAATAGTATTTGAGCTTCCACTTAAAAAAGTTTATTGAAATTTTATTGCACGCAAAGATTTTTTGAAGTAATCCGAACAAAAAAACCTAATGAAAAATCATTTAAAAATAAATTTTCATGGAAAATTTCAACTATTTTGACTACTTTTCTTAGAAACTTTCTATCAATCATTATTCAACGTCAGTTTATTTGTGTGACAAATTCACCGATCAGAAATTCAAAATTCCAACAAATGGAAAGTTAGTAAAAAAATAAAATCCAAAATCTCTTTTCTTGATCTTGCGCTTGAATAATTTCAAATGGAAAATTGAAAAGAAAACCAAGCGAAAAAAAGTAATTATAATGGAATTACAATTGAAAAGAGTAAAATAATAATAAAAATAATAATGTTCTGTATAAGACCAAAACTGTCGTAGATCATTGAACCAGAAATGGAATTGCGCCAGATTCGATTTCGTAACAAACGTAGTAGAAACATCGGCCTCGAGATACCCAAGTGAAAGTGATGCTGAGAGTGAGCATGCAATTGGCCAGAGGTGGCTTTGACTTTCGTCGTTTCTATCCGAAAAAGATAAAAATAATAATAAACCCTTCGAAGAGTCAAATGACGACTGAATCTTAAATTTCCCACTTCAAAACAAGCGAAACAAAGAAAGAGAAATAAAAAACCTTAAATTTTAATGCATTTTGAACACACTTACGACGTTAGCGAAGACGACGGTACCAAAATCGATATTTTCGGCGTTAAGATTGCAAGTCGTCGCTAGAACAGCGATGAGAACCCCTGCCGCCCGTTGCACCATTATTGTATCCATTGTTGTAACGTTTTTCGATTGTTTTTGAATTTCGAACGATTTCGAATCGAATGAAAAAAATTGGGTTTCGACCGACGAATGTTTTTTGAAAATTTTTTTATTTTTATTTTTACATTTAAAATTAGGTTTGGGGTTTGAGGAGGCCTCCGGTCGCGAACGATCGAGAGAAACGCTGCGGGAGTAAACAGCCGAGCATCGAGCTGTCTTGCGCGACGACCGAAACCTGTGGAATACACTGCGCGTGAATATAATAATACAGCTGCGTTGTGAAGCAGCTGTGAATGTGCGAACGAACGCTTGGAACGGAAAGATTTCATTGGTCGTACGGAGAGGCTCGAACTTTGCCGAACGATTACGGTTCTTTCGGTTAATACGTTGCCGGGACTATTTAATGCATAGAGGATAGACGACGGAAGACCCATTTTTGCATCCTCATAGAGGCAGATTTGTGACGGTCAAATAATTTTCTTTCGGGATTTTGATGTCAATACGTTCAAAATGTCCTAAAACATCCAGAACGTTCGGAGAAAATGTCTGGATGTATGTGTGTCTGTAACGGCCTCCCAAATTTCGAACGTCTATAACTCAATAACGGTTCAAGCTACATCCCTCAAATTTTGCACATGTATGCAGCCTCATAATGTCCATGTCATCTGCAATTCGTGCGATGATTCGCGGAGCCGCTCCGATTTGACAGCGTATTGAAGTTTCCAAAAAATGTCTGTGGTCTCTCTAGCGTCCGCAATTTTTTAGTTATCGGTCTAAATAGTTCTTTACGAAGACAATGATGCTCAAGAATGTTTGGTTTTGAATTCGGGCCGAATCCATCTGAAAGTTCAGATTTTATAGGATTTTGAAAAATTTACGTTTTGATCCTATTCACGTAAGTTTCGAACGATCGAAGCCGATCTCGGTACAAATCAGGAACATTATTCAACCGTACCTTGTATCGAATTTGATAAGGATCGGTCGAGGGGATCGAATTTTATAGGATTTGATTTCGTAGGAGTTTGAATTTTCCTAAACTAGCTGCAAGTTTAAACTTGCAATTTGCTTCTTCCGCACTTGAGCCAATGGACGAAATCCTTTACGATGAAGCCAGAATTGATAAAGGAAAAGGTACTCATAGGAATCCTCATAAAGGACTTCGCCCGTTGGCTCAAGTGCGGAGGAAGCAAATTGCAAGTTTCAACTAGCAGCTTGTAACAAATTTATTTCGCTTCACATAGCATTTTTAGATATTTATTTGGTTTTATTCGTTTTTGTAGTCTAGGACCCGACGCTTATTCAATTTTCTCTAGGCCTCCACGGGTAACGCCGTGCAATATTGATGGATCAATACAATTATATGGATAAATAAATAATCACCCAAAATTAGGGTTTATAATTTGTATAACCAAGTTCGGCTGCACGCGGCAAACACTCATAAATTGCCCTCGGGCGGATTGACTCGACTGCATACATTTACGTCTCACTTATGTTCCTTCTTCTATTTATTCATTTATAGAAATAACACATGTAATTTAATATCGGTGACACACAATAACAATTTAACGATTATTTATGCACGAAATAGTCTCAAGGCGATCTTCATTTGACAATATATGATTTATACGAGCCCATGAGATGCGGGCAGGCGAGTCATGCCCCGCAACCCATCGCTTTCAGGGCGCGTAACACACTAAATACCGGTAGCACCGATCGGGACGTAAGCGTCCTCGTAAGCTTTTATTTCGAATTCTGAATACGATCCACTGGTTAACGGTGGCTAACGGCGAAGGTCCCGCGGGTGCGAGGGACCCCAAACACATCGCGAGATGCGCGCGACACCGAAGGCCCATATAACCATGCTCACGGCGGTCTTGCCGAGAGCTGACCGTTACAAGCTAGTTTTCAAGACAAATGGGTACAACGAAACTTGTAGAGAATTTTATTTACTATAAGCTCGTTTATACTCACTAACAAGCTAGACTTTATATTTAACGAGATAATAGGATAATTTAATTTCATCCTTATTTCAGACTCAAGTCGAAAAACATCGATCGCGGACAAAAAATTGTAATAACTAAAGTTGTAAAGAATTCAATTTTCTACAAGTTATATTATGACTATTTTGAGTCAAAAGTTCAAAATCGGCGAGTTATTCAACGGAAAATAATTCTCCTTGAATTCAAGATGGCGGACAACGCTCCAGTCAAATCAGTTCGGAAATCTGCATTTAAACTACCCCCGGCAACGATAAAAAAAAATAATTAAAAAAATGAATTAAAGAATTGCGGTTTATCCAAACTCAAATGTACATCCCGACTGGGGCTTGGCTATATGGACGTATACTAAAAAAAAAAAGAAAGCAAGCTGAAAGTAAGCAAGGTGAAAGTAAGCTGATTTTCATCGGAAGCACACGGAAATCAAATGGCTCATTCGGGCTCCTATTCTGTAGTCATTCGTTTTGCGAAGATTGCCACTGGAATCGAACTTAACTTTATGTCAGATGGACTGACGATATTGACGAAATTGTGTCATTGCTCTTACAACTTTTCCGAAGGAAGACAAAATGGGTGAATTTCCGGAAACGTCAGTTATTAGAGCTAGAAGGAATAACCAAAACATTGACAAAGTTTAGTTATCACGAACTTGATAATTTGATGAATAAGCATTCGTTAACACTTCCTTATTCGTTTTTCACACGAGCGCTCTACTCGGAAAGTGCGTGTACTGCTCTTTCAACAAAAAAGTGCCCCGATTCAATAACGTTAGTTTGGTCTGCTTATGTCAATTCTCCATGATTCGATGACAGAACGTCTTACTCCATTTTGTAAGACTACACGAACCACGTGACCAGAACCGACGAAAGCTCTATTGGGAGTATAGCACACTCCACAATCAAAACTTCAGAGCGTTTAAAAAAAAAATGTTTTGAACCTTTTGATATAGATAATCAAAATTTCCTCGCCCTCGAAAAATTTCCAAGCCATTCGACCAATATCAATAAAAAAATCACGTTATCAAAGCGTTCATGAGTTTTACCGGAAGAAGTATCTAACTATTTACAACCGAGTTACCGCATCTTTAAAAATACGATTTGACAACAAAGAATTAATTCTTTGAATTCTTAGAATTGTTCGCAATTGGCATTTGTGTACAGACGAAGACAACATTTTGATTTTCATGAAAGAGAGATTGATAAAGAAAGATTAGTGTCACATCGCAAAGTATTCTTTGGCGTACCGAAACGCAGTGAAATGGAAGTCAAAAAAGGGGAAACTTCGTCGAATTTGTAAATGAACAGCAATGGTGTGTACAACTTGTACCTGAGTATGCCCGGTTTATCCGATTGCGTATTTGCCATCGACTATGCCCCAAAAACGCTTCAACCATATTACAATTTTGCATATTCATTAAAGATGGCTGACAGTCTAGACATAGATTTATTGTTGAAGAAATCCATTGTGAGACATTAAAAAAACGAACTGCTTTTTACTGAGAACGTTTCGTTGGCTGTAAAAAAAAAAGGCAATTACCCGTGTAATTTTCGAACGTATAATTGATGTAAATTTTGTCAATTTTGAAGTTACTTTATTCTAATTTTCCATCTCACCTGCTTTTACCCCCTTCTTACCCCCACCCTTTTACTCCACACATGAATTAATTTCTTGAAACACTAATCCGTATAAGTTTAAAAAATTCCGAATCCAATACTTAATTGTGGAACAACTTCGACATCGAAGTGATCGAAAATCGAAAGATCGGAATGCAAATAAAATTACATTTGTTTTCTTCGCATCGTTCACCAATATTGAGTAAACGAATTTTTATAGGATTTCGGTATGATAAGGAGAAGTCTTGCAATTTCGTCGTTGACGGAATATTTTTAATACTATAGTTTCGATAATTTTCTCGCTACGCTGTATGACATCATTTTCAGAAATACTATGCGCTCAATATTTTGGGCCATTAAGATTCCGAGAGACCAAAAATACCCTCGAATGTGACTCGACGAGAGCAACGGTCGGAGGTAGTGTAACGTACACTTTTGTCGCGTTATTAGGACAGTGGTCCTAATATTGTCCGACACAAAAGTAATTAAATTTCGATTACCAGAAAAGTCGATAAACAAAATGACTCCAAATATTTTTTATTGTTAGTATAATTAAAATATCAAGGTTGATAATAAAAAAATAGTCGAAAATCTTACGAATGAATATACGAATAAAATATTTTAGTCGAGTAAAAAATCGTTTGTTCGAATTGTAACAATTGTCTTAATGTTTTTACGCGACATGGGTGGCGGAATTATGTATTACAAATGCCTCGAAATCGATCGTTCGATTATAATGTTTTTGATCATGAGTTACGGTCGATAATACAAATTCCAAACGAACCGGGCGATGAATATTCGGCTTTTTGATCGATATTGCAGCTGGCCCGATTAGAAATGCCGCTTGGAGGGGACAACTTTGCCGCTGCTCAGAGCTCGCTTGCAACAGACTGAGGCCAAGGCTCCTTCGTCTGGCCACGGGCGCGCGTTTTGCTCGCTATATTGCAGCGATATTGTATCAAAGATCCGTGCGTATAACGCGAAAAGCGCGACACATTTAGACAGATATCATGAAGCCACAACGTATATTCGAGGAGAACGCATGTTGCTTTTTATAAGATTGTCGTACATCTTTTATCGAGCGCGAGTGAGAATCACGCGATGTTCCACATTCACGGTTATTCTCTCTTGCTCCATCATGATCGCCGATGGCGCTCACACGCTCGCACTCATTGGCCACCCTAGCAGATTCGAACACCGACGTAAGCACTGAAAAACGTTTGAAAAGCACTGAGAGCTTTTCAAACTTTAAAAGCACCAGAATGTTAAGCGAAAGCACCAAAGAAGCACCGAATTTTCTTTTCGGTGCTTTTCGAACATTAAAAGCACGTGAATTTTGGTCCAAAGTACCAAAAAAGAACGGAAAAAAAAATGTATTCGGTGCTCTTTCGGCGCTTGCGACCAAAATTTCGGTGCTTTTAATGTTCGAGAAGCACTGAGTCCTCATCGGTGCTTTTTCAGTGGCCGCTTTTGTTGTTTCCGTGTTTTTTTCGGTGCGCGAACCTGCTAGGGGCATCACGCGATGTGCCAGGGTTTATGCGATAACTGGGCCATCCGAATAAAAGCTCATCTGGGTTTATATTTGGCTTTTGTTTGCCAAATAGGAGCCGATGAGGCTTTATTTGTTGGTAACAATTCTTTCATAACTAATTCGGATTGCTTTGCCTGATGGTTTCTTAATGAAAATTAATAATATCAATAATTCTCGCTTTGTAATTATTGTTTTCCTCTTGTTTCTCAGATATGGGGATATTGAAAAATAATAAAAAATAATGGAAAGATCGATTGTTTATAAAAAATAATCGAAACATTGATTTTTTGCAGATTTTATTTTTTTGGGACAGGAAAACATTATTATATATGGGAATTTCGGAGAAAATCGAATTTTTTTTACATAAAAAAATGAAAGGAAATTATTAAGTCTTCTTACCAACTCACTCGAATTTTATGAAAAAAATCCTCAATCTCGATAAAGTATCAAAAAAAAGTTTGATCCAATTATTAACTGGCAAAATAGAAAGTACTTCTTAAAAAAATGAGTCGGGGAGAAGAGTTGAAAAAATCTAAAAAAAAATCAGTGAGGTTCTAAAATCCAATAGATACTAGAAAAAAAATCATTGAACTCATCGAGGAATAAAAGGCTTTCAGTCATGCAATTCGCGACGATGCTGCCCATGTATAGTTTTTTAAGATAATAAGAATCATTTTTTTTATTTTATACTGCTCTATTGTTGCAATATTTAAAATAAAGATAATCTTTCAATGATCAAATGAATATTATTTTTAAAAAAACCTGTATCCGTTAAGGGGGCTGAGTCACCTAAAAAGTCGAAGGAAAAAAAAATTTTTTTTTGTCACAAGATCAATCTACATTTTCATTGTAATTTATCCTTATAAAGTATCTATACTTAGCTATCTTTTCAAATTTTTTCAGATCCATATCAAGCATCCGAACGCTGTGATATTTTTCCAAAAGTTTGGGAGCTTGTTGTAAGATTCAGACCCAACAACTCAACCGATCGTGGACTTTGACGTCTCATTTTTTTCAGAAAACACATAATTCCAAGGTGAATGTGAGAATTTGGAATGTGAGGCACGATGAAGTTATGGCGACCTATTATTCAACTGTTTTTCCACAAACTTTGTTTCCTTTTTACGTTATAGGTTGCCAAAATGTTTAAAGTGCATCAAAAAAAAAATCCTACATTCACCTTGGAATTATGTGTTTTCTGAAAAAAATAAGACGTCAAAGTCCACGATCGGTTGAATTGTTCGGTCTGAATCTTACAAAAAGCTCCCAAACTTTGGACAAATATTACAGCGTTCGGATGCTTGATATGGTTCTGAAAAAAATTGAAAAGATAGCTGAGTATAGATACTTTATAAGGATAAATTAGAATGGAAATGTAGATTGATCTTGTCACCAAAAAAAAAATTTTTTTCCTTCGACTTTTTAGGTGACTCAGTCCCCTTAAGAAGCCCATGGCCTTCTGTTTATCGGTACAACATGAGAACCTCAAAAATACAAAAGCGAATTACAAGCCCATGGGTTTCTTATCGGGGAAAAAAACCGATAGCTGGGGAGGTTACTACTTTACGATTTAAAACTTTGATAGCGCAATCCTCAAATTTGAGAAATAACTTTGTCAACACTTTATATCTTTTATCGAAATTCCAAATATTTGTATTCATGAAAAATTCGATGATAATAATGAGAACACCGATTAATTGAGCGTGTAACAATTCGTGTCTATTTCCTAAACCAACAACGGGCGATATACATAATTAGAAAAATTCTGTTCATCCCGGGGAACTATAACATGGATGTATATATTACAATTGTATTGTTTACATACGTGAATAATAATAAAAACAATAATAATAATAATAATAATAACAATAATAATAATAATAATAATAATAATAATAATAATAATAACAATAATAATAATAATAATAATAATAATAATAATAATAATAATAATAATAATAATAATAATAATAATAATAATAATAATAATAATAATAATAATAATAATAATAATAATAATTTGTTATATTACAAATATGATGCACCTTAAAAATCAGTTTGGATGTTCAATATTCCAACAACGTGTCTTTCTAGTCTTCGGCTGTACGTACATCGTGTTTCAAAGCGACGCCGAGGATAAAAGATAAATTATTTTTCGTCCGCTATTGAATCGTCGTCCCTTTGGAATTTGTGTAATTCTATGGAAAATATTTTTTTTCTTCCTCTTTTCTTCGTTGAATTACTACACGTAAGAACTTGGAATGTAATATCGACGAATAAAATTGAGTTGCGTCCCAAATTTTTGTTTTTAAAAATTCATTTGAATAAAAAAATGTTGATCACTGTTTGGAAATTCATTGAAATTATTCAACTTTTCACGTTTGGTAGTTCATTACACTGCGTCAATTTATATGGAATAGCGATGATAGAATAAATATAATCGAATTAAAATTTCAGGGATTCAATTGTCATTTGTATTTACATCGATGGAATCTCCATGGGACTCCGTAGAAAAAAACAAAAACGAAAAACTAAAAACAATAATCTGGTCGTTGCCTCGGTCGTGTCATGCGAGTCGGTTTGATTGTCCGGAGAATCATAATTTTCGTTGGCGATAGCGTTGCACGTAAGTGACGATACCGTGAGCGACGAATGGCCAGACGATCAGAAGGGCGAACATTCGAGGCGAGCATTCGGGCAACGGCCACCATCGAGATCGACCTTTTTCCTCCGATCGTTCCTATTCACCGTTGGAAAACAAAAAAAACACACAGATACAAATATAATTTTGAACAGCAATCATAAGAAACAATTTCCGTCAATATTTCGGTAAAAAAATTTTATCAACATTCCAACGAATAGTTCGGCGATTCATTTTTTCTGACATACAATTTCCTCGAAATTTTTGAGGAAAAAAATGGTAAATTCATTGTTGGCCGAATCGTTGAGGAAGGTAATAATTTAACAATTTTTCTGGGAAATTTTGTACAATTCAGAGTTTCGAAAGTTCCATGAAGCTCCGATAAGGTGGAATTTAATGTATGATGATGATGATAATAATAATAATAGTAATAATGAAAATAATAAAAACAATAATAATAATGAAAATAATAAAAATAATAATAATAATAATAATAATAATAATAATAATAATGAAAATAATAATAATAATAATAATAATAATAATAATAATAATGAAAATAATAATAATAATAATAATAATAATAATAATAATAATAATAATAATAATAATAATAATAATAATAATAATAATAATAATAATAATAATAATAATAATAATAATAATAATAATTATAATGATAATAATAATAATAATAATAATAATAATAATAATAATAATAATAATAATAATAATAATAATAATAATAATAATAATAATAATAATAATAATAACAATAATGATAAAAATAATAATAATAATAATAATAGTAATAGAAATAATAATAATAATAATAATAATAATAATAATAATAATAATGATAAAAATAATAATAATAATAATAATAATAATAATAATAATAATAATAATAATAATAATAATAATAATAATAATAATAATAATAATAATAATAATAATAATAATAATAATAATAATAATATTAATAATAATGAATAAATAAATGAATGAGTGAATAAATGAATGAGTGAATAAATGAAGAAATAAATGAATGAATGAATTAATCAATGAATAAATAAATAAATAAAGATTTACTGACCGGTCGAGGTGCAAGTGCCTGAAGCGCCTGTCCCTCGAGGCTTCTGACCCTTCCGGTTATTCTGTCCAAGTCCCTCTGAAGATTTTGCACGGTCGTTGATATTTGATTAAAAAATTCGGCATTATCCTTGTTATCCTCGCGTTTTTCCCGCGGCCGTCCTCTCGCCCCCTGACGATGCTTAGATTCCGAAACAACGTCGTTCGAAACATCGTCATTCGCGTGGCTGTGATAACCGTTCGTCAAATTCGTCGCTTTGTCGGCGTTTATGCTGTGCTTGCGCTTTCTGCTTTGCAACGATTGCTTATCGAAATGCGTTTCGTTCGAGTCGCCCGAGGTTTGCGGCACGCCTATGGACGATTTGGTCACTTGGCTCTCTTTGCCGGATTGTTCGGGTGCCGTCTGGATAACGAAAAAATTATTATGATTATTATGATGAGAGAGTAAAAAAGGAAAAAGAAAAAATACTATAATAAGATAATAAATATTTATTACCGGATATATGTATCACGGTGGTTCTTAATTTGGGTCATTTTGGCGTCTTAATCGATTGCAAAAAAAATTTGAAGCCTAATAACCAGAATATCTAAGGATCCGAGCACCCAAATTTGAATAAAATACCCTACATAACCTTCTCAAATAAGTGCAACCAATGTGGGACTCCGGATCATAGAAATATTCTAATTATTTCAATATTATTTGAATGAATTAGATGATAATGGGCAGAAGAACGGTGTATACATGATATGAGATGACCAATTCATGTATATTTTTTCGTGAAGGTAAGGTTCATACCCTTTAATTCCGCATGGTCTTGAATATTTGAGTTTTTCCGAAATTTCAATATTTGATAATGGTTTCCTACGAGAAAATGAAATTTATCTGGCAAAAAAACGTTATTTTGATTTTTTTTTTCCACAAAAAATGATGAAAAATAATTAAAAAATCGATTTTTCATCGAAAATAATCGACATATCGATTTTTTTGCAAGGCAGATCTCATTTTTCTTGCATTCTTATAGGAAAAAAATTATCATACATACAAATTTCAGAAAAACTCTCGTTATTTAAAAATTATTTGAATAAATTCGACGACAATCGTTGGAAAAACGTTTTTTTATACATACGTAAGGGTGTCCAACAAAAAAAAAATCGCAGATGTTAGATTCGAAGTATATGCTATCAGAAAACATCTGACTGAATCGGTGTCCATTGGATTATAGCAAGGAGTTCCGCAATCATTGTATAGATTTTAGATTCGATTGACGCGTGAAAAAAAATTATTTGACCAGCTGCAATTGATTTTTCTCTTGAATTCCAAATGGCATTGGATTTTTTTGGTAATCCCACCCATATACTAACGGAAAAATAGCAAAACTGTATGTATTGCAAACGCAAAATTTCAACTGTCTAAGGACAACAGTTAGAATAATTAGAGTAAAAGGTAGCCAAGTAGGCTTACATTTTTTTAATCCGAATAAGGACCTTAATAAATATGGGGAGGGACGACCCAAATCACTGGATCGAAGCCCTTCTATTCCCCTATGTGATCGACGATTTTTGCAAAGTTTTTTTTCTATCCTACGATTCTAAAAATTTTTTTAGAGATTTTTTTAGATCCTCCTTCGCCTCGCTTATTTTATTTTTTTATCAAGAGGTAACTGCTATTCCCATCACTGTAAATTAGAGTGAGGATCAGGTTCATTAAATCACACACGTTACTAATATATTACAAGTTTAAAAGAAAATTAAATTTTTCCGTAATTTAAATATATGATAATGGTTTCCTTAAAAAAAAAAAAAAAAAAAAAAAAATTCATCTCACAAAAAATCGATATTTCAATTTTTTTTTCATAAACACTGATTGAAGATAATCAAAAAATCGATTTTTCATCGGAAATAATCGAAATATCGATTTTTTCTTGCAAGACAGACCTAATTTTTTTCCTCTCGATAGGAAACAATTTCGGAAAAACTCAATTTTTTTTTTTCTCCAATTTTATAAAAGAAGTTCCTCAATTTCGATAATGCATCTGGGAACGAAAATTCATGCAATTAAAACCAGGGCAAAATCTCTTCATAAAGAAATTGTATGGGGTGAGAGGAAGGATTCTAAAAAAATCGTTTGAAGAATTATTGAGGTCCTAGGATCCAAAAGATACTTTTAAAAAAAATCATCGACCAAATCGGGGATAGAAGCGTTTTAATCCGGTGATTTGGGACGTCCCTCCCCATATACGGGGTGTCCCAGGGAACTGGGCCGAGCTGTAACGCTGAAAATATTGGAGATGGAGAAAAATGTCTTGGGTCAAAATTAAAAGGCATGAAACGCTAAATATTCCCATGAACCTTTCGTCCATTTTTGTGCATCGGTGCAGTTGCAAGGTGCAATTGCACTTTTTTTTATAAAGGTAAACCCTGATTTTTAATACATTAATCGATGCAGTTTTTCACCCTCTACAAAAAATATTCACAATTTTATGCCCAAAAATGTTTAAATTCAGTGATATTTTAACTTCAAATTAACGTGAAACAATTTTCAATGTTTCGACACACTTATTATTGGACATAATATTTCACGCTTCTTTTTCTTCAACTATTATTATTATTAATTATCGTTTAGTTACAATAAGTTAAAATATTACTGAAATTAACCATTTTTGGGCATAAAATTATTAATAATTTTTGTAGAGGGTGAAAAACTGCATCGATTAATGTATTAAAAATCAGAGTTTACCTTTTTTTAAAAAAGTGCAATTGCACCTTGCAACTGCAACGATGCACAAAAATGCACAAAAGTTTCATAGGATTATGTAGCGTTTCGTGCCTTTTAATTTTGACCAAAGACATTTTTCTCCATCTCCCAATATTTTCGGCGCTACAGCTCGGTCCGATTTCTTGGGACACCCGGTATATAAAATAAATGTTGTCGTTATCCAAATATTGTACAATTATTATTTTTCAAACAAAATAAATTATTCAGTTACAATCTCTCAATAGGTAGGACTTTCTCAATCTCGAACCATAGAATAAAATATAGATGTCGAAAAAAATGTAGCTATAACATCAATTAAGTCGACATCGTAAAACCTTCTGATAAGTAAAATTAACCCGGCCAAAGTAAATTTTTTCGTATAACTAATCTGACGTAAAAATCTCTAAATCGTGAATTAATTTTGCCAGAGCTGCGGTAGCGCAAACGGTAACGAATCAGGCTAGAATTTTGGGGTTTCCGGTTCGATCCCGGGCTGTGGAGTAATTTTTTTCCCGATTTATTTAAAGAATCGTTGATTGTGCTTCGGATCGCCAAAACTTAGCGGGTTGATTGAACGAAATAAAATCAACAATAATTATTTCTCACAAGAAAGAAAATATAAGTTACTATCCAATAATATCGGTAATGTAGGATTCTCTCAATTTCGAATCAAGAGTTCAATATAGATGAAGAGTTCTATAAACTATAGGCATCGGTCCGAGTCACCCCCCCCCCTTCAGAATCTTTTCAAATTTTTTCAGGATGTAGTCTTTGATTACCTATATGTACCTGAATTTTTTCAGATTTTTTCCTCCATTATTTTAGCTGTAGTATTTAAGGGCATTTCGTGACATTTCCGTTTTTTTTTTAAATTTTTTTTCAATTTAATTTCATAGTATTTTATCGGAAAATAAAAATTACATTTAGAGTGCATTTCTACGAGAAACTCTCTCAACTTTCTGAAAAAAATATTAATTTTTAGTTTGGACTGACACAAAGCTCTTAAAATCGAGCTTTAATCATAAAAAGTTATTTTTGAGCCATTGCGCATATCTGAAATTTTATGTCAATATTTCTTTCAGAAAGCTGAGAAAATTTCGGATAAAATATGTCAAATTCACGTTGGGATCTTTGTAAAAACTGCTAGAATCGATAAAAATTCAAAAATTCAATAATAAACCAAATTTTCTTTTCTTCATTTAAAATGTATAAATTATTCTTCAATCTTCATGAGATATCGATCATTTGAGATTTTTGTCTTTTACATAAAAATGCAATGACTTGAATACTTCCAATATCCTGCAGAAGAAAAATGTTATACGATTATTTGTACATTGTACATTGCGCCAATTACTGACAACTTAGGTTCCGCTATAGTAAGGCCAGTATCGAATTCTTCGAATATTTCTATTGTACAAGTTTTTAAAGATAAAGAAAAACTATTTGACAATTAAAGGAATATTTTCAAAAAATGTTAAGGCCTATTTTCAATTTCATTGTATAAATAATCGTATAACTTTCTTCCTCTGCAGGATATTAGGAGTAGTTAAGACATTGCATTTCTATGTAAAAGAAAATAATCTCAAATAATCGATATCTCATGAGGATTAAAGAAGAATTTATACATTTTAAATGAAGAAAATAAAATTTGGTTTATTATTGAATTTTTTAATTTTTATCGATTCTAAAAGTTTTTACAGAGATCCCAACGTGAATTTGACATATTTTATGTGAAATTTACTCAGCTTTCGGAAAAAAATATTGACATAAAATTTGAAATACGCGCAATGGCCGAAAAATAACTTTTTATGATTAAACCTCGATTTTAAGAGCTTTGCGCCAGTCTAAACTAAAAATCAATATTTTTTTCAGAAAGTTGAGAAAGTTTCACGTAGAAACGCACTCTAAGTGTAATTTTTAATTTTCCCATAAAATACTATGAAATTAAATTGAAAAAAAAAAAAAAAAAAAAAAAAAAAGAAAAACAGAAATGTCACGAAATGCCCTTAATTATTACAGCCGAAATAATGGAGGAAAAAATCTGAAATAATTCAGGTACATACAGGTCATCAAGGACTACATCCTAAAAAAATTTGAAAAGATTCTAAGGGGGAGGGGGGGAGGGGGGTGACCCGGACCGATGCCTATAGCCTATAGAACTCTTCAAATATCCGAAGAATGTAGCTTCAACTAAATAACGTCGTTAATTAGGTCGACATCGTCAAACCTTCTAATAAGTAAAAAAAAAAAAAAAACTCGGCCAAAGTAATTTTTTTAATAAAATAAATTATTGTTAACGTCGACCGGACCTCGACGGTATCCTTGAATTCTTCGTCTTCGCCGTCGGTATCCGGTGGCAATGGACTTGCGCTATGACTGCTCGCGGGACTGGTTTCGAGACTGCTCGTAATGTGACGAGCGGTGTTATTGTTCCTCGCTCTGTGCGGCGATGTCTCTCTCGAGCCTGCGAAATACATTTTTTCTTTAGACAAAAAATCGATCAATTTTTCTTCGTTTCAGAGATACAACGAAAATCAAGTTATTATTATTATTATTATTATAAATATTTGATATTGCCAACCTAGAGGCGAACCGGAAAGAGGTGAACCAGGTTGCGATCGAATCCTCTCCAACACCGGACCTACCAAAAGTTCCAAATCCTCGGCTGGAACGTTTTCGTAAAACGAATCCAAACTCACGAGAAAACTCGCAACGTTGTCCGTGTACGACATCGTTTCCACTATCTTCGTTATAAAAATGAACAGAAAAAAAAAAAAAGAAAAAAAATAAAAAAATTATTAATATAAAAATGCGTTAAATGGATTTTCGAATAAAATAAAATAATTGAACGATTTAGGGTTTTTTGTTGCATCAACAACGAAACAATATTGATTCGCATTTATATTTATTTATTGTATTTATTTATATGATTTATTGAAAGTTGTAAAGACGTTTTTTTTTCGTTTATTATCGTTATTTTTTTTAAAAACCTTTTTCAATTCTTCGACGTAATTTTCCATCGCTTCGGTACGACTCATGTTACCCAAACGATTCCAGGCGTCCCATTTCGCTTTTTTTATTACTTCCCAGAAAGCGGGTTTGGGTTTTTGACAAGGTCCTTCCGTAGCCTGTTTGTAGTAAGAGTAGAACCGCAGGGATAATTCGTTGCTGGGTTGATATGCTCCTGGAATAAAAATAAGTGCTTCGTTGAAAATTCGAATTTTCATGAAAATTCGAATTTTTTCCGATTGGCAAGGCATCGACTATACGATTTTTTCAATTCAATTATGTCAACGCAATTTTCAATTTTGCTATCATCATTTTTTTTTTATTTTCTTCTTATTGTAGCATAAAATTGAAGATTCGTCGATCTTCCATCACGAGGTTTACGTAATCGCTTTGACGGCAACTTTGATCGTATTGCGTGAGGTCTCTCAGCCTAATTGAGAAAATCTTACGAGTATTTTTGTCCCTTTGTTTTTATGCACACTTTTGGGTGTCATTGATTAAATGAAAGTCGATTTCAATGAGATTCAGTTTCAATCTTTATTGAGGGGGCACATCTGTGTAGATTGCCGGAAAAGTAGGTGAATTTTGGGAATTATTATCTTGAAAACTAATCGTCCGATTGAATTCAAGTTGGTTTTGTTTGAAAGTATATGCATTGAGGTATGTTGACGATTTTTCATATAAATATGTAGCGAGTTCCCAAACTTCAAACGCGTTTATCTGGAAACACGCTGTACAAAGTCGGTTCCCACTTTTTTTTAGATAACGGATTGACCGATTCCTTTAAAATTTGGACACAATATGCACGGATAGGTAATGAAGTTCGGTACGTAGGATTTTTTTTTTTTTAACTAATTTATTTATTTTTCGATCAACCGAAAAAGGTCGTAAATTGAGGTTAAAAAGTGAATTTCAATTTGAATCAAGCGCCATTTTGTGAAAAAAAAAATCCTACTTGCCGAACAGCTCAAGACGTTACACTTTAAGAAACCTCTTGAAACTTTTGTTTCAGACCAACCGACTGCGAGAAAAAGTGGGAACCGCAAACCGTGCCGACGACAAAGTTGTTTTACGCCGGTCAGAATAACAGCGCTCCCATTCACCACATATTTATATAAAAAATCGTCAACATACCTCAATATAGATACATTCAAATAAAACTAACTTGAATTCAATCGGACGAATAGTTTTTGAGATAATAATTCCCAAAATTCACCTACTTTTCCGGCAATCTACACAGATGTACCCCCTTAATACATCAAAACCATTTTTCATCATTTTTCATCGCCATTGCATCGACGTTATCAGCATGACTGTTGCATTTTATTAATTGCCCGAAGACGTCGTCTATCGTTTTTTATTCATTTTTCTTCATCCACACGAATAATTTTGCTATTATTATTATTATTGTTATTATTATTATTATTATTATTATTATTATGATTATTATTATTATTTTTATTATTATTATTCTTATTATTTTTATTATTATTATTATTATTAGTATCCAATATATTGGAATTTTTTTTGACGACTGAATAAAAATGCATATTTTTTTATTCAATCCGATTTTTTGTCCGAATAACAATTATTACGACGTGTTTTTCTTTTGTATGAGCAATTTATGAAATTCATTAAACGGTACTAGCTTTTGTTCGAACGATAGCGTGGATTACTCGCTTTCCAATTGCAATCGACGAGCAACGGCACGAGCTGTTTGTGAAAGTTTCCGGTGTAAGATGATTAACGAGACTCTCATGAGTCTCTCACGGATTATAGGCACGAATGATGCTTGGCACGAGGAAAGTACTTTCGAGTCTACGAAATAATTATTTTGAAACTGTTTTTATTTTTTTTTTTTTAATTCACGTCCAACCATTTTCGTTTTGTGTGAGAGAAAATAAATAAATAAAATCATTGTTAGAAGAAAAATGTGTCGCCTAATGAGATAAAGAAAATTTCCATTGAAAATTTATTTAATTGAATTATATAAAAGTCTCGAAAAAAAAAAGTGCCACTTAAGAATGTAGGTCTCGATGATATTTTTTCGATTGCACATGATAGAAAGGTCGAATAGATGAGGAATATGTAGATAAGCCGGATAATCGAATGAGAAAAGCCGTTGGGTCCAATGGAAAGTAGACACCGCATCTTCTACGTTTCGAAGTGGATCGTCGGAAAGTGAAGTTACGACGGGAAGCATCGGCGCGGAGGAGGATGTAGTCAAACGTTGAGAAGACACTGACTACGGTGAGACGCTGACTACGAGTTTACGCAGTCACGATATGAGAAAATACTAAAACGTCGTATACGAAGCTGAGGCTAGAAGTACGGTGATTTTTCGTTAAAAAGCCCACTCGGATATAGGCCCAGACGGGCCTATAGTTGGTTTTTATTTTTATTTTGTCAAAAAGAGCCCATGGACCTTTATTTGGAAGCAAACAATTCTTCCACCACTAATTCGAATTGCTCTAATACAATAATTTCCATATGAAAATTACTAATATAAATGATTGTTTCCTTTCGATTATTATTTGTCTTATACATTTGTAATTCTTTTGAATGATAGGAATAATTTTTTGTTTCATACTGTTCTATTGTTGCCACATTCGAACTAAAAATAATCTTTCGTTAATCGAATAAATGTTATTTCGAAATAAATCTGTTTCCGTTGAGGCGCCCTTGAGCTTCTATTTAGGGACAATATGAGATGGCTGAAAATGCAAACATTTTTGTCGAAACACGAAAAAAAAAGTAGGATTGACGAATTCGGCCTTCAAACGTTGCTATAAAATCGTGAAAAAGAAAATGTATTAATGAGAAAGAAAAATGTAACCCAGCCATTTCGACAGGTTTGGTATTTTCAGTGTTAACCGATAAATTATTTAATCAAACAAGCCGATTTGAATTTCATCGATGATAGAATCAATTTTTATTAAAAATAAACCAAAAATCAATGGAAAGTATATCGTTTTTTTTTTCTCATAACAGTTGCTATAAAAATACAAAATGATCGACAGTTTAATCAAAAATTTGTTGATGACAAACAAATTGTTGATTTTTTTTTTAGTATAAAATTTATTTCGTGAAAAATGTTTACGACTAGTAATGCCTTCTTTAGATTTCTCGCCACAATCTTGCAGACCTCCTGGTAAAACTGTTCGTCTTCGGTGTATTTCAGAGCGAACGAAAGAAAAAGGAACCGAGGAACATCGTATTCTTATATTTCCGTATGCATTCGATTGGTCGAATAATCCATAAATTGATGAGAAAAAAAATAAATGCGAAAGGTTAATGGTCGGGTAACTGGAAATTATGCGAAAGAATTAATTGTAATCCCGACACTACTCACATGGTCGTTACAAATTCCATCGTTACTAATTATAGGATTGTTCCCGTGCGTTATGGGATCCTATGGTCACCAGCGAGTACTCTGTGGGTTCCGGTTAAATTGTCTATTGGTTCTAACAGGGCTTCGTCGAGATTCTAAGAAATCATCTAAAAACCTATAACTACTACGGTGGCTTGAAAAAAAAAGTTTTTTTCTCATTTCAATCAAAATACATTCACTGTAAAGTATCTTGCATCCGGAGAATTCACCTCAAAGATGAACCCGATCGAACCATTTTTAGGGGTAGCGCAAGATTTTTCAAGTTTTTCCATTTGATTAACATGGGAAGAACGTAAAGTTTACATTCAAAAAATCGTAGCTCCGCGAATTTTATAGCTACGTCGATCACGTAAGTTCCATTTGAAGGCTCTTTAAAAACCGCTTAAAATGGCATGCAAACCTTTGAAATTCGATTGCAACTTACGTCGATAATTTTGTTATTTCGTAAGAAATTATCGATGGAAATTGCAATCGGATCCCAAAGGTCTGCATGCCATTTTAAGCGGTTTTTCAAGAGCTTTCAAATGGAACTAAACGGATCAATGTACCTATAAAATTGGCAGAGCTACGATTTTTTGAATGGAAACTTTTCGTTCTTCCCATATTAATCAAATGGGAAAACTAGAAAAATCTTGCGAGACCCCTAAAAATGGTCCGATCGGGCTCATTTTTGGACACGATTCTCTTGATGAAAGATACTTTGGCGTGAATGTATTTTGATTGAAAGAAAAAAAAAAGTTTTTTTTTTCAAGCCGGCCTAATACACACACACACACACCGACACACACACGCACACACATGCACACATACATCCGGACATTTTCTCCAAATGTGTTTTCTCGACGTTTTAGCACATTCTGCACATGAATTGTAACATGAAGATCTTAAAAAAAAATGTTCACCACAACATAGCTTCCTCTATAAGAAAGCAGAATGAGAAAGATTTATAATCTTTGTATCAGTGATTATACTCAATATTGCCCCACGTGGAGGCAACATTTTCGTTAAAAAAAATAACAAATAAGCGGAACTTTGCATTTTTACCCTCATCTTAACGTTTCGAAAGGCTTTCAACCGGCGATAAAAAGTAGAGAGCATTTGAAAAAAAATTAAAAAACGCGATATAATTCCATAGACGCGGATTTCCTGAACAAAATGAAAGTTCATATCAATCGGATGCATATAACGTCGTCGATTTGCTGTCAACTAGGTCAAAAAATGTAATTTTAAGATAAACGCGTTCAAAGTTATCGGGCAAAACGGTCAGAGCAGAGATAAGCTATTTACGCATCACTTTAAAGCGTAATAACAATTCGAGTTTCGCAGATGGACAATTAATTTTGTTTGCATTATAAAAGAGCGGATTCATTGGTACTATCAAAAGCCTCAATCAAAAATCTTGCAGAATTTTCCTTTTTATTTAAATTTTTTTATAAATTTCTCCATGAAACGATCAGACATCATTATCAATAAATGTATCTTTCGAAATATGTAAGAAAAATAACGATTGTCCATAATTATACAGTGGCTTGCTCCTTTAATTTTTTTAGGAACCTGCAAGAAAATATCAGATTCCGGCCGGATCCGATAAGAACCTTAGAATGCTCCCATACGTGTCTTAGAATTCCGGAGTGATTCGGCTTGTCTTTTATCCGCCAAATCAATCGTGATCGAAAATAATGCTTCACAGTTTTTGCTACCTACTGAAAAATGATCTTCGTTCCTGATTTCGTTTCCAAAAACGTGCTAACTTAAGGGGTTACATACACTTGTAATTTTCAAAAAATCGTTTTTTTTTTTTTTGTATTTTCTGAATCTGCCAACGATGCGAACGGATTATTATACGGCCCTGGAATAGATGACTCCATGTAAGTTGAAAAAAAACGAAATTTACCACATGTAAAACGCTTTTGAAACTTTCAACGCGTTTTTCTCAAAACTATGTTTTCAAAATCGGTGATCAAGATTTCTCGAAAACGGCTGAACCGATCAGTCTCAAATTTTAACACAACCTTTTTAACTAGATTTTTTAGTAATTAATCGAAGATTTTTTTTCTCCGATAAATATTTTCCATTTTATAAACAATTTAAGGCTTAAATTTTCGTTCAAAATCGAGTCTTTTATTTTGAGAAGTCGCCATTTTGTCAAAAATTATTTTTTCGCTAATTCCTTCGATTAAATACTAGATAATGTATTATATTAACGAAATTTATTTGGTTTTTTCATTTCAGATAATCCGGTCCAGAGATATCGTGATCACCGCAAAATTGGTTTTTTTTGCGGAGCTCTAGGAGATCGGCGATAGCAACATTCGCGATGATTATTTTTACAAATAAAAAATATGTAAATATATTATAAGGTTATTATAATATGTACACCAATTTTCAAATTAATAAATTGAATAGTCTGCGCGAAAAAAATTCTTGAAAATCCGTCTTTTTAAAGCCTTCTAACTGTATGTAAGGCCTTAAGGTGATGAGCTACATGTCGTCTCTCTTAGATTGCTAAAAGTGCGAGGAGTACCGGTGAATATTCGCAAAGTGTTGTTTTCCGCCACCATTGCACTCTCGGACAAAAGACGAGGGCGGTTGTCTGCATAATTCCGAAACGCAATTAACCGTTCTCGTCTTTTATCCGGGATATTAATCGTAGCCGAGCTCAATGATTTACGGTTTTCGTTACCAACTGAACAGTAATCTTTCGTTCTTGATTCCGATAAGTCGTCATGATTATCGAATGAGCTGCATGTCGTCCCTATCTCAGATTGCTACAAGTGTTAGAAGGATAGCGGAATATTCCCGAAGTACTTTTCTTCGCCACCGTTGCATTTTCGGATGGAAGACGAGAACGGTTGACTGCAACATTCCGAACTGCAGTCAACCGTTCTCGCGTGTCATCCGAGATGTCAATCCCGGCCGAGAATAATGCTTTACAATTTTTGTTATCGATCGAACAGTGCCACATTGTCCAAAGTCATACACGAGTGCTCGATGTGGCGATTGCTCCGACGTAGCTCAGGCTTTTCTGGCCATTTCGATTGGCTACGAAAAAAACTGACTCTGTTGCAATATTGTTCGCATTGACTCTCGCTTCCCTTCCGCCAACGATCAGCTCATAACGTAATTATCAACGAATTTTCGATCCTTGCATGCAATACAATACAATATTCGTCGACACGTTTAGCACTCGATTACACAGAAGCAGTACAAAGGCCACCGATGGCCGTTCAAAGTGCAGACCTCAAAGTCCCTGGCGACATTTAAAAATTCCATTCATTCGATATTTGTGTAACAAAATTATTCATGCGATGGCGAAACAATCGCAGTAAGAATCACTATTCGATCGACGCTTTTTTTTCTACGGCTGATCGAGTTTTTTCCGAAACACTCAAAATCTCTTCTCATTCGACCGGAAGTGCAGTCACTTAACAGGATTCGCGGATTTTTTCGTTTTTTAAATTTACTTCTCTCTCAATCACACGAATCGTCCGGATAATCATAGTAATACCAATCGACAAAACTGTAAATGAGCAAGTCCACCAATTCGAGTACCGGTTTTGGGCGTTGATATCAGCGATCTTTTTTTAACTTTGAGAAATGGAAGCTCCCATTGAGAAATGAACTCTGATTTTTTTTTAGATTTTTCCCTTGGTTATTTTCGGTGTAATTGTATGGGTAATTCTGTGAGTTTTTCATGTTTTTCTTGTTTTCATTAATTTCTCAATGTGTTTTGATGGGGAAAAAAATTAAACGCGACCACTTCTTCTTTGTGAAAAAAGCTCAGCTTTTCGAAAAAAAATACAAAAACATTTTTGGGACTTGAAAAATTACTTAAAATCGCATTTGAAATATAAAAGTCGATTTTTCTCAAATGAATATTTTTTAAAAATTTTGAAAGTATTTTTCTCAAAAAGCTGAGAAACTTTCATGTAATATATGTAGAAATCAATTTGGGATCTCTGTAATAACTCGTTGAAACACCAAATGTATGACCATGTGTGATGTATGATGTTTATAACCATTATAACTTTATCTCTGGAATGGCAATAGATAGAGAGTTGAAATTTTGCATGAAAGTTCGGGTCGCACAGTAGGTGCTCACTGAGAAAGGATTTTTCTAAAATCGCCGCCAAAGGGAGTGAAACGGGGTGGCAACGTTTGTATGGAATATCGTATTCTCGGCGTCTCTAGGTTGTGCGGATATTCGTATTCTCTGTATCTCTTCTTCTTTCTGTTTTCGTATTGTTGTTCGACGGGTCGGTCTTCGGTTTATATCCGAAATCTACGCGGACGAAGTCGCGGGTTAAAGCTAGTGACGACGAGCTAAATTTTGTACCAACATTTTTTGTTTTTATGTGTATTAAAAGATTTGTATGGTTCGAAGTAAAAAAAAAAAGCTTTTCTTTAAAACATCCTAATATGTATATTAGGGTGGGTCAAAAAAATCGACTATTTTTTTTTTAATTTTTTTACTTCATACTCCGAAAAATAGGTTACTAGACATCTCTAAAAAATTCACACCAAATATGAGCTTTTTATTTTAATAGGAAAGTCCTCCGCCTCACAGTTTTTTATTTTTTCTGCAGTATTGGAAGAAAACATTCATATCTCTCTAGCAACTGTTCGTTCAAAATATCTAAAACTCAAATTTGTATAAATTTCCCTGACTCATAAACTAAATTAAAATTCTCGGAATTATTAATCAAAAACTGTTGAAATTGGCGTGCATTGAAGTTTGACGGTAAATATCTTTCAAACGCTTCATTTAATCGACTAATCGTAGAAGACCATTTTTGTAGAGCAGTTAATTTCCTACAAAACTAAGCGTTGCGCCTTTCATAATAATTTTTCGTTAACGAGTTATAAAATTTATAAGCAAAACAGAAATTTGTCTAAAAATGATCAAACTTTAACCTTTAATAATATCTTTTAAACTGTGAGGTTTACGAAAAAATTGTAAGGAACCTTTTTTGTAGAGCGGTCAATTTCCTACAAGTATATGAGGAGAGATATTTTTGACGAACAGTTGATAGAGAGATATGAATTTTTTCTTCTAATACTGCAGAAAAAATAAAAAACTGTGAGGAGGAGGACTTTCCTATTAAAATAAATAGCTCATATTTGGTGTAAATTTTCTAGAGGTGTCTAGTAACCTATTTTTTGGAGTATGAAGTAAAAAAAAAAATTGTCGATTTTTTTGACCCACCCTAATGGATATATATTAGGCCAGCTTGAAAATAAAACTTTTTTTTTCTTTCAATCGAAATACATTCACGCCAAAGTATCTTCCATCAAGAGAATCGTGTCCGAAGATGAGCCCGATTGGACCATTTTTAGGGGTCGCGCAAGATTTTTCTAGTTTTCCCATTTGATTAACATGGGAAGAACGAAAAGTTTCCATTCAAAAAATCGTAGCTCCGCCAATTTTATAGGTACATTGATCCGGTTAGTTTCATTTGAAAGCTCTTGAAAAACCGCTTGAGATGACGTGCGGACCTTTGGGATACCATTGCAACTTCCATCAATAATTTTGTTATTTCGTAAGAAATTATCAACGGAAGTTGCAATCGGATTTCAAAGGTCCGCACGTCATTCTAAGCGGTTTTTCAAGACCTTTCAAATGGAACCAACCGAATCAATGTACCTATAAAATTAGCGGAGCTACGATTTTTTGAATGGAAACTTTTCGTTCTTCCCATGATAATCAAATGGGAAAACTAGAAAAATCTTGCGCGACCCCTAAAAATGGTCCGATCGGGCTCATCTTCGGACACGGTTTTCTTGATGGAAGATACTTTGGCGTGAATGTATTTTGATTGAAAGAAATAAAAAAAAATTTTTCAAACCGGCCTAATATATATATATATGGGGCATTCCTTGAGATTTCGGCAACTTCGGACAGTTGGGTCAACATTTTTGCCCCCCAATTTTTTACATTAATATGTGTCGAAAATGAAGAGACACGTATTTCGGCGTTTTCCATTTTGAGATACAGTCAAATGAAGTTTTTGAACTATCGACCATACTCGGTTATTCAAATCGATATATCTCAGCAACGGTAAGTGATAACTTGAAAAACCACAGGCGTTTTTTTTTTCGTTTTTGAACGCTCTATTCAATGAAAACATTTACGATTATGTTGCACAAATTCAGCAATTATTTATAAACAATTCAAAATAAAAAATGAAATAAAACAAAAAATGTACCGTTAATTTTTGAAATTTTTTTTTTTTTTCATTCCTAAACGAAAACGAAAATTTAGCCACCTTGAACTTTTCGGGCCGACGTTTCATTCGGAAGTTATAGCTTTTTTTTGTCATAAAAAAACTGTAAATATTTACCCGGTTGTTAAGAAAAAAAGCTATAACTTTCGAACAAAGTGTCAGCCCAAGTCCGGCAGGGTCTCAACATTTTTTTTTCGTTCAAGGAATCTGAAAAAAAAATAAACTTCAATAAGTAAGTTCGCGCAATAAATCAATTCGCGCAATCTGGGAGAGAAAAATTAAGGGAACAACCCACTGTAACGAGCTGAAAGTTGAAGGTATTTTCACGAATTTTCGTCTAACAAAGTTCTTATCGGATCCTTCTGAAATATTGACTCCCAGTTTGTTGATACAAATACGAGATAAGGAAATTCGTTGATGATAATTTTGTCCGCACCTTCCCCCACCCTCATCCTCAGAAATTAGCGCTGTCAAAAAAAATTTCCCAACGAGTTGAGAGTAGGCCCATATGGTGCATCCGAAATCAAAACGCGCAAGATTTATAATCTTCGTATCAGTGGCTATATCACCGTTCGGAGGAACATTTTTAGCTAAAAAAAAAAATAACAAAACCGCGGGACTACGCAACTTCGTAAATTTAAATGTTTTCAAAGGTCTGGATAAAAACTGTAGGGGGCGTTATAAAAAAAAAAAACGCAATGCGGTACTGTAGAAACGAGTCTTTCGAACGAAATGAGACTTTGATCACAATAATCAGATGCGCTATCTTCGATGTACTGACAGCCAGATGAAAAAATGTCATTTTGAGAAAAGCGCGTTTGAATTTTCGATTATCAATTACTCATGAGTCAGAAAATAAAACAATCAACACTATAAAATAACAATATACCCCTGATAAATGTATCTTTCGAAATAAGTAAGATAAATCGCGCACGAAACAGCGAAAAAAAAAAAAAAAAAAAAACAAACATAAAAAAAAACAACAAAGAAAGAAGAAAAAACACAAAGACGTCGAGTCAGAATAAATTAAATTATTCTCTGACGTCTTTCCCGCGAAGTTTGTATTCCAAAGTCCCTCGCGACAAGTGCTTGGGCGCTGTCAGCAATGATGCGCAACAAGATTGCTCGTCGGACGACGCAATTTTCATTAATTAAACAACGCGCCACATTCGTGTCACGCCATAAAACAAAAAAAAATCACTCCACACAACGTTTCTTCGCATGAAATTTATTCAGATTCAATACTCGAACATTTCATCATCGTTGACAAAACAAACAAAACGAACAATTGAAAAAAGATGCATCAACGTTGTTTACCATCTTTTGGCAGATTCTTGATAACGTTGACCGCAGCCTCGAACTTTTCCTTGGTAGTCATTACGCGATTGTCGACTACTCGCGTTGCGCCCCCACCCTTCGACGTATATTCTCCTGTCCCTTGCTTCTCCTCGTTGCACCTCGAGACGGTCGACAGTTTTTTTTAATTTGTTTTGTCACTAATCTCTTCGTGTCACAGGTGAATTGCCTTTTTCTGCTGCTAATACACGGTACGCAACGTTAATTTCCAATAAATAACAACGAAAGTACCGGTGTTGAGAGGATAAAAAAGCCTTACAATATGCGCGAAGAAAAACAAAAAAGCGAAAGAAAAAAAAACGATATATCGAGGTTTCACTGATATCGTACCACTTCCGTATGAACTATGGACAGTTTATGATCGTGTGGTTGTAGCGCGCGAATGTCACGATCACTCCGGAATCGTTGGCCCAACTGACAAGGTCTACACGGTGTACCTGATTGTACGATCCAGCCCCAATCCACTTACTTACCCAGTCTCTTGCGGGCAAGGAAGAATGCGTGATACGCAACCGCACTTCCCGCGTTAGAACGTGGCACGAGAAGTGTAGTGTCAATTTCGGTCTGTAGCTGGCGTGATATTATATCGGTGTGACGAACACACAGAACGATCATGAAAGTCCCACCTCTCGTGGTCATCGCTATCGCCCTCGGGTCGTCGAGCCACAACGTTTATCAATATAAATGCTACAACTACGCTATAGTTGGTTAATTATTTAATTCAAATTGGCGTTGATCGATATTCTGCAATTTTACCATACGGCCATCAGATATGATATTGTGGTGACGTGCATGCAATTTGGCGATGCACCGAAAATTGCGTCTGCTATCGTTGGGTCTGGAAGTGTCTGCGGCGTTTTCTACTCGCGCTTCATACGTGTCGGAAGTGGTTGGCAAGCTCACTGTTTCTCATACGTTCCCGTTATAGATGCAATTAATGAGAATCGCAGGAGAGAGATAACGCGGCTTTAGCGAAGACGTATGAGAATGGGTGAAGTTGACCGGAGCGCAGCCACATTTCTGTGATGGGTGTGGATGGTTGGTTGGAGCAGCGCTGCTATGCCTGGTGTTCGGGGGCGAAAGTACTGTTTGCCACCCTAACGATCGCACCAACGGCTCCCACACGACCGTCAATTTTTTCCTCCTTCTCGATCTCTTCGTTTCTTCTTCGCTCTTTCCTTGTCGACCGTTCATGTCTGGTGTTTTTGTTTTTACGACTACCGTGCCCTCTGTCGGCTACACGCTCAATCACTCAATTAAACGCGATAAGGAAGGAGTCTGTGTTGAATAATGATCGAGTATTCGAACGCTGTTTCGTTGCTGCTATCAACGGAAGAACTTGCTTCCGTCCTTTTTGCGGAGAGAATGCGTTTTAGGTAGAAACAATGTAATGTGGCTGAAACGTATTGGGTGTTGATGATTACGTACAGCTCGGTTATTGGTTGAGTCACTGCGCATGCACCGCTTACGCTGGTCTTGAAACGCTAAACGCGAACGACGAAAATGCAAAAATGACCTTTTTCGTACATTTTATCAATCGGACTCTCTGATATGGACTACCAGCCTCATTTTATAATAATAATAATAATAATAATAATTAAAATAATAATAATAATAATGATAATAATAATAATCAAAATGCAAATAATAATAATAATAAAAATAATAACTAGGGGGGCCTATGGTTAATAGTGCCTATGGCTAGTAATGCCTATGACAACTCATGTTTATTTTGCGTGTGACTCTCTACGAGTCGTACAAGTAACGTCCCAATTCACGAGTTAAAATTCATTATTATCATTTCTAATTGTCGTTGATAAAGAGATCATTCGTGTTCAAGAACATTTAATAGTTTTCTACTTATAAAGACTGTTGCTGTATGACGTTGCATTAAACGAGCATCGTATACTCGTTGCTCTCTTGGTTCCTTCTTATAGCATAATAATGTTGCAAGATAAACGGCAAATGCCCCACAATTAAACGCGTTGTTTTGATATTGTACTTGTGAAATATATGGGGTATTCCATACGAACCGAACCCCCTTTTCAGCCGATGTTTTTTTATTCTCTCGAAATTGAAAGGAGTTGAAGTATGACGAGAAATAGTGATTGACTCCAAATCTTAGGCCTCTAGGTTTATTTCTCACTATACTTCTGTAATTGGTATTTTTACTACTTTTGAAAGTTTCGAGGCGTGGTGAGTCTTTATTTCTGAATTAAATTGATGTTGTCACGAGTGTTTTGGAACGGAATTTTCCTGTTCTTTCAGATAAAATTATGGGACCTCAGTATCAAAAATGTTTTCTTATGATTTGAGGCAAAAAAACACAAAAAACTTCATATCTGGAAGAAAATTTTTTTTTTCTTGGTCCCAATTTTTTGTTATTATTAAGGGCATTCGAACAATCCGTTATATCATGATTTAAATGATTAGCATTGAAACTATCATAAATGTACATATTGCCGTTACTATCAGATCCAATATTCTACTAATCCTGAATTTCAATTGAAGCCCCCCTAGCCCGTTTTTTATAGTACATCATGACATTATTACGAAAAAAAAATTTCTGACGATTGTGAGTTTGCAGCACTCGCCTTCGGCTCGTGATGCAATCACACAAGCCAAAGAAACGTTTTTCACACGAGTGTCGTATAAATTTTTATGTCACAAGGTGCGTAGATGCGGTTTGACGCGAACGAAGTAAGCGTAAAAGCGTGTCATAACAATTTTTTTTTTAAAGCGACAATATCATGCCACAGTCGCGCCCTTGCAGAATCGCGTATAAATTCCGTACAAATGTACTTCGTACTTGGCAAACGCGGGAGTAGGGAGTACAAATGTACTTCGTACTTGGCAAACGTAGGAGAACGAAGTACAAATGTACTCCGGACTTGGCAATCGTGGGAGTACGGAGTACATTTGTACTTCGTACTCCCACGTTTACCAAGCCCGAAGTACATTTGTATTCCGTACTCCCAGGGTACTTCGAGTACAAATGTACTTCAGGACTGTCCACCACTGCTTTGAGTGATGGTCTTTTCTAAGAAACTACTCAACCAAATTGGACCAAAATCTTATTAGTTTTAAGTTACGGCAAGACACATCGATTGCATCATCGATGATTTTGATCGCGTTATTAGTTTTCGAGAAACCGTTGACGAAAAATCTATTACAAATATGTTTTTTGTAAAAAAAAACTAAAAAACTACTGGACGAAATTGGACCAAAATCTTTTCGGTTCTAAGTTACGGCGGGACATATCGATTGCATCATCGATCATTCCCATCGTGTTATTAGTTGTCGAGAAAACGTTAACGAAAAACACGCACGCGCGCACACACACACGCACACGCACACGCACACACGCACGTACACAAACACACAGACACGCACGCGCACACACGCGCGCGTGCGCTCACACACAGAGTGATACTTTCCTCAAAATAGGTCAAAATGACTCCAAAGAAATTGGAACGTGAACATCTGTTGAAAAATGGGGTCTTACAATAATTTCCCCATAAAATCGGGAAGTTAATAATAATAGTTGTGTACCTAATAAATATTCACCATAATGCAAACTGATGCGAAATTTAAGCGGGCTGGGATTATATTTAGCCCGTATTTTCCTAACTTACCTGAGTTCCGCTTTAGGCTGTTGATAAAATAAAGTGATCGACTTGAAGGCCCATTTCGGTGTAACGGCTTTCAAAATTGCTTTGATGATTTTTCCCTCAGGAATATCATTAATAACCGCTCTCTTCTTTCCTTTATTAGAATCAACTATGACCTATAAGAAAAAGTTTCACCATTAAAAAAAATTTTAACAAAATGTTTTTGATCGATCCAAAGCGTTCCGTAACAAAATTATGCCCGATGATGAACGGTCGTACTCTTCTAAAAATTGGCTGGAACATTGAAATGACAGTGATTATTAAATAGTATAAAAGTCCACAGCCGTTCCGAGAATTCTCTAAAAATAAAAATCCGTCGCGGCTGTTTTAAAATAAAGCGTCGATTTTGGTATTTTTTTCACAGTTTTTTCAAAAGGGAATGTTTAGAGGACTGGAGTGCCTCCATAATGCTCAACAAAACAACGTGGCGAATAATTGAATACTCCTTCTCGAAGAGATTCTAACGTTTTCAAATTTTCGCTTTAAAACCGGAATTTTTATTAAGAAAATTTCTCCCCAAGATTAATTGGTAACATTAATTCCATCCTTATTCTTTCGGCTGTTTCAAATTGTTTCGTCCCGCAGGAAATTCGTTTCTACGAATTATACACCTGAAATCATCCCTTTAGGAAAACGGTTCGTCGCGAAGAATTTGAATAAATTTGTATTCCCGCTGCTGTGGTCACGTGACCGTTGGAGAAAGGCACGGAAGGGGGGTCGACGTTAAATGGTCTTTCTCGATGCGCTGTTACCCTGCTCACGAAACATCACTTCCGACCCTTTCCGTTATCGGTTATGCGTCACGCCCCGTCGTTTCTTTTACGAAATCCTATTCGCTTATCGAGGCCATTCGTTTGATCTTTGTGGTAAACGGAAAACTAACCCTCTCTGACACAAATTACCCCAAATATTTAATCAATTTTCGTCCCCGCGCCGAGCGCGGTTTTGGACAATGAAATTTTCGATCCGGCAACGTATGTTCTTCGACCCTTTCAAGCGTCCCGCGGTTCGGTCCGACGGCTCCGATACGTCGATAATCGCGGACAGTTACGTCAGCCCCCGCCAGCGTCGCATGTTTGCCGGATACCGATTCGTGGATTTCGTCCCTTTCGGACGCAACCCAAAGTCCGTGAAAGCGGACTCGGTCGAATGCCCAAGAAGCTGCGAAGACGAACGAAGAAGATGGGGAAACCATGGCCATAAAGATATGGACTGCTAACGTACTTGCAAAAAGTGAGATCGGAAAAGACAGACATAAACTGATAGATGGTTGTCCCTCCATCTCGTTCCAGTTGAAGCTGATTTGTCGAAAACATTCCGGATAAATGCTTTCCACTAATCAGCTTCGAGCAGAAACAGATCGGGGGAACAACCGTCTATTATCTTCTCTACGTCTGTCTTGATTATATTTTTGCGTACAGCGTTGGCAGTTCATTTTCCCACGTCGACAATCGAAATTCATTCGTGCGCGAGACCGACGGAGAGGAGGGGAGGTAAAGCGCGAGAGTGGGGGAGACGATGATTCGGCGCGGACGAAGCTCCTCACGCGTCCTGTTAGCCGAATACAAAATCCCGTATTTCGACACAATTCTGTCATCTGAAACGTCAAAATGGAGGGAGCGGGTGGTGCCTCGCTTGTTTTCCAGTGGGTTATTCGGCTGCACGTCGAAGATGCTGGTGCAGCTAAAACGGCGCGTGAACCTCGATGGAATCGAAACATCGAAAGTATCGAAAGTGACGATGGGACGGATTCCGAGGAGGCAAGGAGACTAGAGGACAGGAGACCGAACTTGCCCGGATTTGGGCTTACGAATATGTAACGAATCCTAAGCGGTAATGTTAGTTCCGAGAGTGGCCAAGGCAAGCGCAAGTGTTGCCGCGAGGGCCTCGGAGGTTCTCGCTATGCCTAGAGCGGGGAGAGCACGCGGATAGGGGAAGTGGGTACCCCTCGTCAGCTGTGTTTACTGGTGTTTACATTCGCGTTTCTTAATTCACTTCGCTATTATACATATGAAAATAATAGAAATTAACAATCAATTTTACCGGAATTTGAATTAATCGCAAATCTATAGTTTAGGGTTCATACAGTTTAAAATCTGAAACTATTTATCCACATAATACTTACTAATTTTCGTGGTAATCGAAATGGAGGCAATGTCCCTCCCATGGAGACTAGAGGTAGTAGGTACCTCTAGTCTCCATGGTCCCTCCTGTCACTTGACTCAAAACGGGTCTGATCAGCTGTATTGGTGACGAGGGGTACCCACTACCCCTATCCGCGTGCTCTCCCCACTCTAGGCATAGCGAGGACCTCCGAGGCCCTCGCGGCAACACTTGCGCTTGCCTTGGCCACTCTCGGAACTAACATTACCGCTTAGGATTCGTTACATATCCCGTAACCATAGTTCGGTCTCCTGTCCTCTAGTCTCCTTGCGAGGAGGTAATTCATAGTTTTGTAGGTTATGTATTCCGAATTCTTTTGTTCGCGTCGCACGTTGCGTTGGTATGGTTAAGGTAATGTACTACAGAGCCCAGTGCGAAGGTGACAGCGCTATCGGCGCTCGCTGCGGAGCGAGGGAGAAAGAGAGAGCGTTTGTAGTCCATCGTCTTAAGGTGAAGTGATACATCGCCGTCGGTAAGTAGATTTACGAAGAATTACGTGTAAATTGGCAAATATTCCGCAGCACTTCACGTCTGAACTGCTGGACGGAATTCGATGAAATTTCGTGGATCTATGGAGAATCGATCAAGGACCAACCTATATCGCACGCTTGTCTCAAAATCACAAAAAAAAATCGCGGATTTTTTTACAATAAAAAAAACCTTCGTGTGAAATTTTATTGGAAAAAATATGAGATTGGTCCTTGATCGATTCTACACAGTTCTACCACATTTCATCGGATTCCGTTCAGCCGTTTAGGCGTGCAGCATTGCAGAATATTTTCCAATTTACAAGTAATTCTTGGTAAATCTACTTGCCGACGGCGATCTATCACTTCACCTTAAGGTCTGGCCCGCGCTGAGTACGAGTGAGATAGCACCTTCGGTGGCTACGCCAGAGACCATAGACTACTTTCTCTTAAGGCGATGTGATATCCCTCCTGTGATAAGTAGATTTACCGACTATCGCGTAAAATTACAATAACTTTCCAGTACTTTTGTCGAAAACAGCTGGATGAAATTCTATGAAACTACGAGAATCGATGTAGAAATAATCAACGGGCAGCGGCCATCTTAGTTTCTTTTTTTTCCAGAATTGATTTCGATTTCGGAGGTTGCAAATTTTCGAAGATTCAGAAACATTTTTCGACATTTTTTTCGTGATTTCGAAATAAAACTGAGACCGCTGCTGGTCGTCGATCAATACTGAATCGATTCTCAATTATTTTCGAATTCCGCTCAATTGTTTCCGAAATAAGTACGGCAAAAGCGATTTCCCAATTTAATGAGTTTTTTGAGAGGTTTCCTCGCTATCGGAAGAAATAACTTTCTTGATATTTTACGCCAAAATACGAAATCTGCCAGGTGCTGAACTGTGTATCATAATTTTCCTGCCGTTATCGTTCTCGTCATGCTTTATTTGAGTGCCGAAAAAAAATTCGATTTCTAATTATTGATTAACCCTTCGACTGCACGGGTGGATCCATCGGCGACCTCGAAATCCCGGCAAACTATCGATCTACCGTCCCTTGTTACGATCGTTCGTGATTCACCGACCTTGAAATAATTATTTATCGCGATACCACACGTGAAATAATTTCATCAATTCGTAGTTACAAACATGGCAACGAATAATTAACTACTTTTTATTAAATGCAATGAAGAAAAATAATTTTTATAAACAATTGAATAAATGAATGTATTGAATGAATCGCAATGCAAGATTTGGAAAGAAAAAAAAACGTACGAATGTAACGACGACAAGCATATCGATGAACCGATCCTGCATGGTTTCCATTTGCTCGAGAATAAGCTTGATCTTCACCGATTGGGACAAGTCTTTGGTCGGCAATCTTAACAGGGGACAGGGGCTCGTAAACCGACTTGTCGGCGCTGTCGTGCGCTTGAACGAGGGCTACACCCTCGTTGACCGTAAGTGTTTACGGGCTCGAGACGGTCGGACAGAACGTTTCGTTTTTGTCGTTAGGCTGACGCAATGTTACCTTTGCGTTTATAACGTCCACTGCGGCATGCAAAATCGAATCGAAGAAAATTTATTCGAAACATAATACAATAACAAAACTACAAAAATAACGAAATTTATTTATTTTATTTATTTTATTTATTTTATTTATTTTATTTATTTTATTTATTTTATTTATTTTATTTATTTTATTTATTTTATTTATTTTATTTATTTTATTTATTTTATTTATTTTATTTATTTTATTTATTTTATTTATTTTATTTATTTTATTTATTTTATTTATTTTATTTATTTTATTTATTTTATTTATTTTATTTATTTTATTTATTTTATTTATTTTATTTATTTTATTTATTTTATTTATTTTATTTATTTTATTTATTTTATTTATTTTATTTATTTTATTTATTTTATTTATTTTATTTATTTTATTTATTTTATTTATTTTATTTATTTTATTTATTTTATTTATTTTATTTATTTTATTTATTTTATTTATTTTATTTATTTTATTTATTTTATTTATTTTATTTATTTTATTTATTTTATTTATTTTATTTATTTTATTTATTTTATTTATTTTATTTATTTTATTTATTTTATTTATTTTATTTATTTTATTTATTTTATTTATTTTATTTATTTTATTTATTTTATTTATTTTATTTATTTTATTTATTTTATTTATTTTATTTATTTTATTTATTTTATTTATTTTATTTATTTTATTTATTTTATTTATTTTATTTATTTTATTTATTTTATTTATTTTATTTATTTTATTTATTTTATTTATTTTATTTATTTTATTTATTTTATTTATTTTATTTATTTTATTTATTTTATTTATTTTATTTATTTTATTTATTTTGCTTCCTCATAGAGGAAGCTTTGTTTTCGCGACAAAATTTTTTTTCGAGATGTTCATGAAAACGTGTTCAGAATGTCCCAAAACATCTAAAAAACACAACTGGAAAAAATGTCCGGATGTATGTATGTGTGTGTGTGTGTGTGTGTGTGTATGTATGTAACATTGGTTGAGCGTTCATAACTTGAGAACGGCTCGAGATATCAAGCTGGAATTTGTCACACATGTAGAGGGTTCACGGCGCATAGCATGATTCAATTTTTAGAAAAATCCATACAGTTTTTTTGTTTTTACGCGATTTTTAAAAAATTCAAAAAATTATTTTTGGTCTCTAGCTTCCACAATTTTAGAGATATCGACCTCAAATTTAGTATAATGTTGTACGACCACAGGGTGATGCTCGTCACTAAATTGGAAAAAAATCCATGCAGTGCTTTTGTTTTAAGAAATTTTAAAAGGTGTAAAAAAATGGTGTGCGCACTCTAGCTGTCACAATTTTCTAGATATCGGACCAAAATTTGGTACGTAGCTGCAATATCATCTAGAGACGTTTCGGATTGAATTTGGGCGAAATCCATCGAGCTATTCATATTTTATGTCATTTTGAAATTTTTCAAAAATGAACGTAAGTGCTCTAGCTTCCACAATTTTCGAGATATCTGGCTAAAAGTCAGTACAAAGTCGCACTATTATTGAAAGATGTTTCGTATCGAATTTGGGCAAAATCCATCCAACCATTCATATTTTATGTCGTTTAGAATTTTTTTTAAAATCGTCGCGCGCGCTCTAGCTTCCACAGTTTTTGAGATATCGGATCAAAACTTGGTACAAAGTCGCACTATCATCGAAAGATGTTTCGTATCGAATTTGGGCAAAATCCATTTAGGCGTTTAAATTTGATGCGACTTTCAATTTTTTTAATTTGACATGGAATTCACTATGTATTTATTCTGGACTAGATCGATTTACGAACCGATTTTATAGAAGAACAAGGGTGCAAAGTCGAACCTTGCACATTGCTTCCTCATAATTTTTTGAATTCGACAAAGCTTCCTCTATGAGGAAGCCAAAATTGATCGAGACAGTTCCTCATAGAGGAAGCTTTGTCGAATTCAAAAAATTATGAGGAAGCAATGTGCAAGGTTCGATATTGCACCCTTTTTTTTTACTTTCATGTTTTTATCGGAGAATTGTTGTTAAATGTTTTCGACATTTTGGGAAAAGTTAATTGTGGGAGACATATAAATCGATCAATTACGGTTTTATTGTTAATTAACAAATTTTTTAGAAGTTACGTCGAATTGCAATTATTTGCCATTTCTTCTGTTATTTTAAAAATTATTTTTTAATAATAATAATTATAATCAATTAACAATAATAATAATATAATATTATAAATATATTGTATTTTATAAATATTAATGATATTTAATCAATTAAATAATGATTCATTTTAATAATTATTATTATTATTATTTTCATCATTATTATCGTTAGTTTTATAGTTAATGTTGGAATAATGAATGAACTATGATGCCGACGATTTCGTGTTCGCGGACGTTGTCCAGAAGCATAATGACGATGACGAAAAGTGAATTTAAGTCGTACACGGAAACCTTGGCGATAATATCGGATAAAAAGATAAACGGTAATAAGAGGATTGCCAAGGAAACCATAATTCTGAGTCTGGCGAATATCGTACCGGCCACGGGTCCTATTCCAAGGATCTATCATCCGTCGATTGGGAGCATCTTTCCCATGACGGATTCAGCGACGACAGCTCGGCCGTGTCGATGAACAACGAATCCCATGAGTCGAAAGTTCGATTCAATCAACGAGAAAAACGTCGACGATTCAGCTACATAATTATTATTTGTATTTGTTTTTAGAATTTTATATGTATATTGTTTTTCTTTTGAAACTAAGCATTCTAATCGCGAGGTGTAATTTTCCTTAGGGAAACAATGAACAATCGAAGAAAAGCAATGTGCGTATCTCGAGCTTGATAGATTTATGTAAATTGAATAAATAAATAATGGCGATGAAAAAATGGTGCAAAATCGTGCAATAATTCGGTGAGAATTTTCACGAATAAAACTGCGTGACCGATGACATCAATCCATTTATCCTACCACGATATCTTCCTCCCTGGTAGAGTCTGGTGATCGGTGCTAGCTGACAATTTGCGAAGCACAAGTTGGGATGAAGTTCAAAGCTTCAAACTCGCGGAAGCAAGCGTGGAGTCATGAACCAACGTGCAGTCCTCGCACTCCTTCAGGGTACGATCGCATTACAATCAATTTCAACCAAATTTAATTCTACAAAATCGAATAAAAACAATTTATCAATTTAACAACGTAAATCTTGTTAAAAATTCGAATCGACGAAATCCAATGACGTGAACTATAAAAATGTAATCGAATTTAATTACGTATCGAGATCGGTTAAAAAATAATAAATAAAAATCTCAATCAATTCGTTATTTTTATTAAATTCGACTCTTTTCTCAGCCATGCTATTGGCATCGTTGCCAATAACGTTTTCATTGCCAACGATCGAGCGACGATGAAGCATCGGAGGGTCCACAGATTACGTACGAAGTGTCAACGAAACTGGAGGAGGACGTCAAGGAATCGGAGATCGTCTTAAAGCCTTACATACAGTTAGAAGGCTTTAAAAAGACGGATTTTCAAGAATTTTTTTCGCGCAGACTATTCAATTTATTAATTTGAAAATTGGTGTACATATTATAATAACCTTATAATATATTTACATATTTTTTATTTGTAAAAATAATCATCGCGAATGTTGCTATCGCCGATCTCCTAGAGCTCCGCAAAAAAAAACCAATTTTGCGGTGATCACGATATCTCTGGACCGGATTATCTGAAATGAAAAAACCAAATAAATTTCGTTAATATAATACATTATCTAGTATTTAATCGAAGGAATCAGCGAAAAAATAATTTTTGACAAAATGGCGACTTCTCAAAATAAAAGACTCGATTTTGAACGAAAATTTAAGCCTTAAATTGTTTATAAAATGGAAAATATTTATCGGAGAAAAAAAATCTTCGATTAATTACTGAAAAATCTAGTTAAAAAAGTTGTGTTAAAATTTGAGACTGATCGGTTCAGCCGTTTTCGAGAAATCTTGATCACCGATTTTGAAAACATAGTTTTGAGAAAAACGCGTTTAAAGTTTCACGTCAGTACTTTACCTGCGTCGCGCGGCTCGCGCAACCTACCTGTAACTCCCTCAATTTTGAACGGATCGACTTGAAATTTTCAGAGAATATTTTTGAGAGGTTATACTATAAGAATCCGTCGAAAACGATAAATTGATATTTTCAAAAATTCTAACTAGATGTAACCCCTTAACGATGAAATGTCGACAGCGCACCGAAAAAATCCTCGTCTGTGATCTCTCCAATGCGAAACACAAGACGAAGTATCTTGAAACCCCGTGCGATGTCTCGAACCCGTGCCGACAGTGTCGATAACGGTGACGTTGACTTCACGGCCGATAGTTCGTACGACGATGATTTTGAAGTAAAGTTTCGCGACTCGATAGTGGAAAAGCTCACGGTCAATTCCGGTACGTCGCTGAATCAGCTTAATTTATATCGAATAATTGCCAGTCTTCTTTATTTCGGGGTCGACGTCCGGGACAAACCCTCTGGCTTTTATTCGATGAACGAGGAATCCGTTCACGGAAAGTCCGCGGCACGCGTTCAGATTTTACATGAAGCACTCGGAACCATCCAGGGACCGGTGAGCGTCGTGACTGATTTGGATACTTGCGATCGCGCACCCGGATTATTTCTCAACGTTGCTTTATTTCATCATCAACCACTGGCAACCGTTAATTATAAAATGGTAAGTACCATTCGGTTGAAAAATATAGACTTTTCAACTAAAATTTTGTAATTGTCACCGCAATTTTTAGATAACGGTTCTATGTTTTTATTATATTTGAGAGATTCCACGTGAAACCGGTCACTTCTGACCCGACCGGTGTTTCGATTTGAATTAAATTTTTTTTTCCTCAAAGTACGTGATGACGACAACATTTGACAATTTTTTTAGATTTTTCCCGGCATTATTTATTTAGTAATGAATTCTTGAAAGTGTCGTCAGTCGATTTTTCAACTGCAAATATCTCCAAGGCAAGATATCCAAATTTAATGGCTCGCACGTCAAAATATGCGGAATAAGGTCATATTTTCGAAAAAAAATATAAAAATTTTTTTTTTACTGTTATGTATATTACTTTTTTTACATCTAAATTACTAAAATCGACTTTCTGAAAAAACACCATCGTTTTTGTTTTTCGAAATTTTTTATACAGATTACTTGTCCGATTGTCGAAATTTTGTGCCCTGAGTGAGAGTGGCAAATTCATATTTACTATTTTTTTCACGAATTTCAAATTTTATTGAAATTGAAAAACTACAAACTTCAATGAATATTCCACGAGTGTAGATAAAAATTAAAGTCAAAATCATTCATTTTCGGGTCAAGCAATTCGATTAAACAATTTATTCAGGTTTAAATGATCGTAAAAGATTTCGATTCGGCAGAAGATGAATAATTTTTTACGTGAATTCTTTAATCCTTAAATGTATATGGATATTTAGTTGTTTGCGATTTCGCGGAAAATGACGCGTTTGTCGTCCAGGACACCGCACCAGGATTTCACTGGAATAATAAACTAAGCAACGATATTTACGGTCGTGATTTACTCGAGACGGAATGCTCAATCACCGCAGCTTGGTGATATTATCGGACTGCAACCATCATAATGCAATAGCTGTCCACGTATACTGTAAAATTATTAGAAACTTTGCTAAGACACTATCGACGCCGACTAGAGTTTATTATTTTTCGGATGGTGCACAGCAGCAATTTTAAAATTATACTAACTTCGTCAACATATATCACCATGAAGAAGATTTCAGGATTCAAGGGGAGTGGCATTTTTTCACGACCACTCAAGGGTAAAGGACCGTGTGGAGGTGTGGGAGGAAGGGTAAAAAGATTGGCAGCCCGAGCAAGTCTGCAATTACCATCGAATCAACAAATAACTACCCCGCACGAGTTTTTCGAATGGGCTTCAAGATCAATCACATTGCCAAATATAGAGGTAAAATTTTCACTTCAACCGGATTATGAAGCAGCTGGCAAACAAGTCAAATCACGTTTCAAAGCGGCCAAACGGATACCAGAAACACAGAGAATACATCACATAATTTCAGAACCGAACAAAAGAGTTCACGTAAAAAATTATTCATCTTCTGCCGAATCGAAATCTTTTACGATCATTTAAACCTGATTAAATTGATTAATCGAATTGCTTGACTCGAAAATGAATGATTTTGGGTAAATTTGCAGAATCACGGCTCCACCTCGAAAGGGCTCCAAATTTTTTTCTGACATTCTGTACCACTAGTATGTAGTATCCCGAGTAATATTAAGGGGGCGCATGGCCTCGGCCCCCTTGAAAAAAAATTAACAAGTGGTAATATCGAAAATCAAAAAATCGGAAATTAATCGGTATTAATGTGAGAAGGAAGTATACAAGCATGTTTCACCGACGAACGTTACTTTCAAAATCGGCAACAGCTAGTATTTACAACCACGCACATACACTCACACACGAACAATCACGCGCACACATTCAAACACAATCGTGAACAAGTGGCAATAATGTAAGAAGTACGTATACGAGCATGTTCGATAGAGAAACGTTACTTTAAAAATTAATAAGAGCCAGTATTTACGTAGAAATGGATTGTGACGGATGTATCGTGACCCTTACCGAAGCAATAATTAAATTCCAAAGACGTGCAAATAGCATTGTGTTTTTACAGAACCACGGTGTATTAGCGCGTGAAGTTGTATGTGCATCATGTGGAAGCCCCACGGCTCTTCATGAGACCAGTCTTTTGTGGTGTTGTCAAAGACGTCATGTAGAGTTGAGAAATAAAAAAGTAATTCGGAAACGGTGCAATTTCAAACAATCTCTCCGAACAAAAACTTGGCTCGGTAACGCTAATTTGTCACCGGAAAAATGCTGCACATTTATTATAAATTCGTTATATAAATAATAAAAAATAAAATATAATTCGTAAATATATTCGTTTTGTGAATGAATGGTAATAAAAATTCGTCTCGTTATTAATTTCGAATTTACGGTGTCTTAATTTATTTCTATGGTGTTAAACATCATGCGCCACTATATTATAGCATCGTACACCATTGCTGAGTGGTAAAGAATGTCAGAAAAAAATTTGGAGCACTTTCGAGGTGGAGCCCTGATTCTGCAAATTTACCAAAAAAGTAATATATATAAGAGTAAAAAAAAATTTTTTAATATTTTTTTCTAAAAGATGACCTCATTCCGCATATTTCGACGGGCGAGCGATTAAATTTGGATATTTTGCCTTGGAGATATTTGCAGTTGAAAAATCGGTTGACGACATTTTTAAAAATTCATAACTAAATAAATAATGCCGGCAAAAATCTAAAAAAATTGTCAAATGTTGTCGTCATCATGTACTTTAAGGAAAAAAAATGTCATCCAAATCGAACACCGGTCGGGTCAGAAGTGGCCGGTTTCACGTGGAATCCCTCATTTATAAGATTAATTGTTTTATTCAACTAATGTTGTAATTTCTATCCTTTTTTTTTTAATTTTTATTTGGTATCCCCTGATAATTTTATCTTGTTCGTTAAACAAATGAGTATCTACAGAATAATTTCGATTCAAATTTCATTACTTCCATGAATTTTGTACCTAAAGATGAAAGATTTTGTTTATTATGAGTGAAATAAATTCGAGACAATATAGTTAATTAAGAAAAATTTGTTTTGAATTTTGGTGGGAGATATAAAAGTTCGATCAGGTCGCGAATAAACGAAAAAAAATTGTTTTTCTATTTTTAATTGAATAAATGAATTTCATCGTTTGTTTCCAGAAATATTTCCGCCGCATATTCAACGGTCCGGCCCCTCACTACGATTCCTTCATGTTCGAGAAAATAGCCATGAAGAGTCTGGAGGGCGATGGCAACACGACGATGCTGCACGTCACAACAATTCTGAGGCTTCAGTCTATCGCTGATGCCACGGATTCGATTCTGCCTATAATTAATCCGATTACCGTGACGCTGCCGTTCACCGATGGTTTTTTATGCAACGAAGAGAACTAACGACGATAAGAAAAATAATCCCGAAAATTCGCGGATCAAACTTCTTGTCGCTCCTTCGATTCTATTAATGCGCTGATCAATCAAATATTAGAAATATTTTAAAAGCGCGCTTATCGCTTATATTTACACGATAATCAAACATTCATGACTAGTTTTACGATAAAGTTTAAACAATTAAAAATTCAAATAAAGTTGAAAGAGTGAAAAAAGTGGCTGATGCTGAAAATTTTTTTATAATAAATCTTTGAGCTTCAAATAAAAATGATAATTTTCAAACGATGCATAAAAATATTGTAATTATTGAATAATTTATTATTCATTTTCATTAAAAGACGAATCATCGACATCTCTATAGTTGCACAAAACTCGAATACAAAAGCGAAAAAAAATCGATCGTTCGAGAATTAGAGCACACTCGGTAAAAAAAAACAACCTTTCGGCATAATTTTACGTGTCGGGGTTGAAATTTGAACAAATTTTTATGTAGAATTCTTACGCAGTGGAAAAATAAAGAATTAAGCGTAATATTTTCATTTTATCATAACTCGTTCAGATCTGCATGATGATTTTCCTCGCTGAGCCGCCATCGTTTGGCTTCATTCAAACAGATTGTTAATTGGTAGCAATTCAACGCTCGTACGAGGAAAACTACGTCACTAACAAGAAAAACATTAGGAAAATCTCTAAATTATCAATATTATTATATTTTTCATTCTTATCGTCTGTTCAATATTTTTTTATTTTGAACTAAGCAAATGTTCCGTGTGGTAACATTTTTTTAAGGGGAGAAATGACCAATCGAGGGGAGAGGTTGTGGATATCTTTAACGTCGAGTGTTACACACGTAGAAGTAAGTTATTTTAAGACTTGAAAGGCTTATACGGAGTAATTGAATGAACTATGATCATGAGGAAAATTGTGCGAGGTTGTGCAATAATTTCGTGAATATTTGCACAAATGTAAACATTCGACCGATGACGGTGATCTATTTATCCTATGACGATAACCATCCTATATCCTATATATTCGGCAGAGCCCACTAATCGGAGCTCATTGACAACCGCACAGCCCAAGTTGTGAAGAAGTTGGAAGCGTCAATCGTGTGAGAGCAATCGCAGAGTCATGAACCAACGTGCAGTCCTCGCGCGCTCCTTCAGGGTAAGATCGCATTACAATCAATTTCAACCAAATTTAATTCTACAAAATCGAATAAAAACAATTTATCAATTTAACAACGTAAATCTTGTTAAAAATTCGAATCGACGAAATCCAATGACGTGAACTATAAAAATGTAATCGAATTTAATTACGTATCGAGATCGGTTAAAAAATAATAAATAAAAATCTCAATCAATTCGTTATTTTGATTAAATTCGACTCTTTTCTCAGGCATGCTATTGGCATCGTTGCCAATAACGTTTTCATTGCCAACGATGAGCGACGATGAAGCATCGGAGGGTCCACAGATTACGTACGAAGTGTCAACGAAACTGGAGGAGAACGTCAAGGAATCGGATATCGTCTTAAGGGGTTACATACACTTGTAATTTTCAAATAATCGTTTTTTTTTTTTTGTATTTTCTGAATCTGCCAACGATGCGAACGGATTATTATATGGCCCTGGAATAGATGACTCCATGTAAGTTGAAAAAAAACGAAATTTACCACATGTAAAACGCTTTTGAAACTTTAAGGGCTTACATACAGTTAGAAGGCTTTAAAAAGACGGATTTTCAAGAATTTTTTTCGCGCAGACTATTCAATTTATTAATTTGAAAATTGGTGTACATATTATAATAACCTTATAATATATTTACATATTTTTTATTTGTAAAAATAATCATCGCGAATGTTGCTATCGCCGATCTCCTAGAGCTCCGCAAAAAAAACCAATTTTGCGGTGAGCACGATATCTCTGGACCGGATTATCTGAAATGAAAAAACCAAATAAATTTCGTTAATATAATACATTATCTAGTATTTAATCGAAGGAATTAGCGAAAAAATAATTTTTGACAAAATGGCGACTTCTCAAAATAAAAGACTCGATTTTGAACGAAAATTTAAGCCTTAAATTGTTTATAAAATGGAAAATATTTATCGGAGAAAAAAAATCTTCGATTAATTACTAAAAAATCTAGTTAAAAAGGTTGTGTTAAAATTTGAGACTGATCGGTTCAGCCGTTTTCGAGAAATCTTGATTACCGATTTTGAAAACATAGTTTTGAGATAATCGCGTTTAAAGTTTCAAGTTTGTTCCGCCCGCTGCGCAGGTAGTGCGCTATAAATAGCTATAACTTCGGTTCTAATACTCCGATCGTTATGAAATTTCGTGAGAGTATTCTCGAGAGTATATACTTAAAGAATATGCAACAATAAAAAAATTACTTTTTTCATCCATCACAACTGTATATAACCCCTTAAACGCGTTTTTCTCAAAACTATGTTTTCAAAATCGGTGATCAAGATTTCTCGAAAACGGCTGAACCGATCAGTCTCAAATTTTAACACAACCTTTTTAACTAGATTTTTCAGTAATTAATCGAAGATTTTTTTTCTCCGATAAATATTTTCCATTTTATAAACAATTTAAGGCTTAAATTTTCGTTCAAAATCGAGTCTTTTATTTTGAGAAGTCGCCATTTTGTCAAAAATTATTTTTTCGCTAATTCCTTCGATTAAATACTAGATAATGTATTATATTAACGAAATTTATTTGGTTTTTTCATTTCAGATAATCCGGTCCAGAGATATCGTGATCACCGCAAAATTGGTTTTTTTTTGCGGAGCTCTAGGAGATCGGCGATAGCAACATTCGCGATGATTATTTTTACAAATAAAAAATATGTAAATATATTATAAGGTTATTATAATATGTACACCAATTTTCAAATTAATAAATTGAATAGTCTGCGCGAATAAAATTCTTGAAAATCCGTCTTTTTAAAGCCTTCTAACTGTATGTAAGGCCTTAAACCCCGTGCGATGATTCGAACCCGTGCCGACAGTGACGATAACGGCAACGGTGACTTTACGGCCGACAGTTCGTACGACGATAATTTCGATATAATGCTTCTCGGCTCGAAAGTGAACAACATCATGATCGTTGACAATACGACGGATGAACAGGTCAATTTCTACCGTAATATCGCCGATCTTCTTACCCTCGGAAACGGCGCCCGTCGTCAAAACGATGGCGACTTCCGTATGATCGAGCAATCGCTTTACGGGGTGTGCCTGTATCGTTATCACATTTCACACGAAAACGAAACGTTCGTTGTAGAGAGAAGGCAGAAATTAAGGACTTGCGACAGCGTACACAGAAATATGACCGACGTTGCTTTCTTCCATCAACCGACCGTGGGTCCCGTTAGTTATGACATTGTAAGTACCATTCGGATTTTTGTAAAAAATTGTCTCAATTATTACTTTTCAATTTCTACCACGATTTTTAAATAATTGTTTTATAATTGTATCATATTTATGATATCGATTATTTACTGAATTTTTGTTTCATTTTGTTTCTTATTTTCATCTCAATCTTCTATTTTCCGGTGATTTTACCATCTTCGTTAATCAAATTGTTATTCACAAAATTAATTATAATTCAAATTTAATTATCTTTATCGATTTTTGTACGTACAAAAAAATATTGACATTTTTGTTAATTCATATAATCGTCAAAAATTACGCGAGCATCAAAAAGTTGTGTTTTCTATTTTTATTTAAATCAATGGATTTTGTCATTTGCTTTCAGAATTCATCCTATAGCGAATGTCGCGGGACGAAAGATTCTATGGCTTGTCACATGATCGAGGAATTGACCGTGAGAAGTCTGGAGGACGATGGCGAAACGACGGCGCTCCGCGTTCCCACAAATCTGACCCAGCTAACTCCGGACGCTTAACGCACATAATTAAATGATAATCAAATCATTTATCATTAGTTTCTCGGTAAAGTTCAAACAATAGGAAGTTTTAATATTTTATTTGAAACAAAATACATATCAGAAAACGCAAGAAAATTTGCTGGTCCTAAAAATTTAGTGATGAAAAATATATCATCGCTAATCTCAATGATTAATCATTTATATTTGAATTATATCAAATCAAAGATCGAGGAAAAATCGGTTGTTAAAAAATTAATTGTTAGAAAAAAAATTCCTGGGAATAGTTTTGCGTGTCGGAATAGATATAACGATCGAGTTGTTACGTAAAATTATTACGCAGTGAATAAATAAATAAATGAACGCAATATTTTCGTTTGATCGTCATTCATCGAGATCTGCATGCTAATTTTTCCCGCTGCGCGGCAACCTTCGTCGTTTGGCCGAATTTAACAAATTGATAATTAGCAGCGATTATACGCTCATACCAGTAAAAATTTTTGAACCTGTTCGAGCCGTAACTTCATCCAATTCACGACCCCGCTAAATACTCGAGCGACTTACGTCTTTCGAAAAAGTATATCACATCGAATTACGACGTTCTCCGAGCTCGAACGATAATTGACGACCTTATAAAACGATCCATCGGACTGGAAAATTCTTCAAAACGTCGAACACACGCCTGGCAACATGATCGTCACTCTGATACCATTATTTCTCGGTAAGCTTCGAATAAAAAATTACAAAAAAAAAAAAAAAAAAAAAAAAAAAAAATGAACAAACAAAAAAATTGTTGAATAATTTCGACGAATAAAAAATATTTTCTTTTTCAAAAATTTGTTTCTCTTTCTTCTTCTTATTTTTATCAGCGGCTAATATCTCAGTTAATGAGGTGGATTGGAAATATGGTCCGGAAATTATTTGGAACGTTCAAGTGAACGCGATGGCAAAACCGCCGGATTATAAGCTGCAAGTTGGGACGATGAATTCGACGTTGAAGCTCAATTGTCGTTTGGAAACGAAATTGGTGTTGAACTGTCGTTTTCGGGAGATCCGATACGCAACGGCGGTGTTGAATCCGGGCAAAGGTTGGTCAACGAAGGACAGCAAAGATTTCGGGGATGAAGGTCCTGGCGAAGACGCGTTTCAGTTGCATTTCTGTCCCGATGGATTTAATTATATCGTCGTATCTTCGCCGTTCGATCCATCGAGACTCGACATGATCAGAACACTGGCCGGTCAACTTAACGTCGGCGCGAATTTGTCCGAAGTGAACAGACGCAATTTCAATGCCGTGGAAAAATCGTCCGCCGGTTTGTGCAATGCAATTTTTCATTTATCGACCGACAAAGATACGAACGGTAATAGTGTCGATAACGACGAAAATAATCGTTACGAACTCGTTAATGTTGTGGGCTCGAATTATTCGACCTTCGGAGAATTGGAGAAATCAAGGATTCTCGACGACTGTCTTTATCGCACGAATTACGTCTACGGTAATCACGAAACTGAACCGAGTCCGTCCATCATCTTAGAAAAGACTCTCGTGAGTTATTTTTTTTTTTTTTTAATTATTAATTTCCATCATTTTTTGACTCCGATGTTTTTTTTTTTTTTTTTTTTTCGGGGAATGATTGTCGAAAATTATTGATATTTTTCAATAAGCGAAAAAATAAATGAAAGAAAAAAATGAATGAAGAATAATTCTCACGGTAAAGCAATTTATTAATTATCGTTAATCATTGAATCGTGTAAAAAATATTTCGTCGATTTTGAATCGGTTTTTATTTTTATTAATACGACGAATTAGAGTTCAAAAATAAATATCATTGATTTTTATCGTTCTATTCTATTTGATTTTTTTATTGTATATTATTTTATTGTTGTTGGAACAATTAATTAACTGCGATCCCGACGATTTCGTATTCGCAGATATCGTCAAGGAGCAAAATGACGACGACGAAAAGTAAATTTACGTCCTACACGGAAAATGTTGCGAGTATGACGGATAAAAATAAACCCGGTGATAAGATGATCGTCGAGGAAGTGATTATTCTGAACTTGGCGGATATCGTACCGGCCATGGGTCCTATTCCAAAAATCAACAATGCCACGCGTGTTCGCATCTATCCGACGACGTCACTGCGCGATGACACTTCGGAGTCGATGATAAACAGCGAGTCTTCTTAATCATAGGTTTTATTCAATCAAGCGAGCCAAATAATTATAAAATCGGCTCTAACATCATTGAAATATTTTTCTCTGTTATTTTACCGAACGAAGCGCACATTTTGTAGTCGGCTGATTTTTTTTTTTTACCGAAGAAATGAAAAAACGAGGAAAGACATTGTCTCGGTTTAGATGGAGGCGAGAACGTTGTAGACAAAAATAAAATACCAAAGCTAGATCGAAATCAAATGATAGAAACAAACTGAAGTGCAATTTTCAGGACTCGACGGATTTATGTAAAATAATTGAATGAATAACGATTATGAAAATTTTTTTTTACAAAATCATGCACTAAATTGGTGAGCATTTGAACGATTGCGAACGTGAGACTGATGACGGCGATCCATTTATCCTATCACGATGTCCTCCTTGGCGGAGGGCGGTAATCGGTGCTAATTGACAATTTGCGTAGCCAAAGCGAGGAACGAGTTGAAAGCTTCAATCGCGCAGAAGCAACCGAAGAGTCATGAACCAACGTGCAGTCCTCGCGCTTTTTCAGGGTAAGATTGCATTTTAATTGAATTCAAATGCATTTTATTCACGAAATCGAATCAGAATGGTATTCCCATTTTTCACGTACTTTTTTTACAATTAGACTCGATGAAATCCAATTACCAGAAAATATTCCAATTCCATGAAATAAAATTTCATATAAAATTCCTTATTCCAGCTTAATTCGATTTATTTCCTTGCCAAATTATTGTAATCAACGCAGTATCACAGAGAAGTAATCATTAAATTCTCGATCGTTTCGACGTACAAAAATCCAATAGAATTAAAAAAAAAAAAAAACAGAACGAATGAATAATGAAAAATATAATAATGTTATTTATTCAACTTGCCAAAATTCTATTGTACAGAATTTCTCGACAAACGATCCAATGACCTCACCATAAAAATGCTACCGAATAAATAACCCATGAATAATCGCCCAATACCTGTAACAATTATTGTTTCCGCCTGAATTCGTTATTCCGAATTAAATTCGACTCTCTCTCGCTCTCTCTCTATCTCTCTCTTCCCCCCCCCCCCCCAGGCATATTATTGGCATCGCTGCCAACAACTTTCTCATTATCAACGAGCGACGGTGAACCATTGGACGATCGAGAAGGCACGTACGACGTGATAACAAACCTACAGGACGACGTTAAATTATCCACCTTCGCCATAAAATTGAAATGTCGATCCTGCACCGCCGACATTCTTTCTTGTCTCTACGATCCGAAATACGAGACGAATTATTACAAATCTCCGTTCGTAAATTCGACCAAGTGCGACAATGACGACAACTGCGACGGTCATCTCACGGTCGATAGTTCTTACGACGGTAATTTCGAAATAAAGTTTCGCGGCTCGCACGTGGAAAAGCTCACGGTCAGTTCCGGAACGTCGTTGAAACAGCTCAGTTTTTACCGAATAATCGCCAATCTTTTTTTTTCTCGGAGTATTATTTATTTTATTTATTTTATTTATTTTATTTATTTTATTTATTTTATTTATTTTATTTATTTTATTTATTTTATTTATTTTATTTATTTTATTTATTTTATTTATTTTATTTATTTTATTTATTTTATTTATTTTATTTATTTTATTTATTTTATTTATTTTATTTATTTTATTTATTTTATTTATTTTATTTATTTTATTTATTTTATTTATTTTATTTATTTTATTTATTTTATTTATTTTATTTATTTTATTTATTTTATTTATTTTATTTATTTTATTTATTTTATTTATTTTATTTATTTTATTTATTTTATTTATTTTATTTATTTTATTTATTTTATTTATTTTATTTATTTTATTTATTTTATTTATTTTATTTATTTATTTCTTAATTATTTGTTTGTTCGCCAGTGAATTTGTATCTAATCTAATGTGAACGAACCTACGCTACCAATATGGAAGGTCAAAGTTAATTTGTCGATAAACTCGACGCTACCCCACACAGTGACATTTGTGAAATCTTCTTTCGAATCTCGAAGCGTGAATGTCCATACACTTCGGCTACCGCTGCCATCTGTGGAAAGATAATAGTGGCATAATAAGTGGCAAGATGGCGTCTCGGCGTCGCTTCCTATGTTCGAAACATGTCGGTTGTCATTATTTTTTTTCCTTTTTATTATACATTTATGTGACGCTGCGATGCTTGTGCGAGCCAGAACGTCATGCATATCTTCAATTAATTATTCGAATATTATGAAAGACATACGTACATTGGGAATAATTTTTCTGAAAGGTTTTGGAATTGAGGCTGCTTATTATAATACCGACAATGAGAGAGTTCTGACTGTTTGGTTGAAGCGAGTTCAATTCCTGACGATACACTCCCGCCATGATTAACCAAATATGCGTTTTTCGTATTTTTGGCAAACACTCGCACTCACGCGTTTGCTCTGACTTATCGTCGTTCAGTGATGGCTTGGATTTCCTCGGAGTATCGGAAGAGCTTGCAATTGCGTGATATGTAATTCGTACTTTTATTCAAGGGCTTCCGATATTTGCACGTTGAATTTTCTGACCAACCACGTGATTTGAATTTGTATTTTTCCGGTCTTGTGCGCACGCGCGCGCATGCAAAACGGCGGCAACGCATGGGCGCGCTTGGAAGGTAATAGCAGCGAACATAGAGGTGTATGCAGGCGGGAGACTAGAGGTCCTCTAGTCTCCCTGGGCTGCGTTCTGAATCCCTACACGGAAAAAATTTGTCCGTTAAAAATTACCGAATTTGTTCGGGAATTGGGGATATGGGCAAAAGTTGACGGGTATTCAATGACTGACAGTAAAAAATCTCGAGCTGTTCAAAAGTAATTACCGAACTGCCACTAAATATTGATACATCGTGTCGGTAAACACTCAAATCGTTTATTACGAATAAGTTAAGGAGAAAATATAAAACAGTACGATATTTCTTCTGAGATTTATCAGGAGAATTTACATTCATGTTTAAGGAAGTTCCACGATCCCTCGAATGTAAAATTCATGGCTCCGAGTCCGTGTAAATTCCCGAACTCTGCACTAAAACGAACTGCGCAGTCGTCTCTGCGCATCCCCTCCTCTCGTAGCATTAGCGTTGCCGGCGCGGCGTCCCGCAGCCGGCCAACGAGCTTTACATTCGTAGTGCGTGTCCTAAGGTTTTAACTATTTTTTTCGTTTTATGTGCATCCTGTTTTTGACATCGCGACAATTATCGTTGAGTATCGCTCATCATCTGCCGAATGTAAGTATTTCTTTCCATGCGTAATAGACCACGCTTCGCATGAGTCGAGAGCACGAAAAATACCTTGTTCTGAAGATTGCGAGGGAGGTTAGGTTATGCTTCGCACGTGGTTCTGTTTGTTATCGTTCTTACTCTTCTTTTACAGGGAGTTCCCACAGCATTTTGGACCGCAGGTATTCAATTAAGGAGATCATTTGAAGAAGCATGAATATAAACATTTTGTTGGTCGGGGCTTTGGCGACAGGTGTCATTTATTTCTTGTGTTAGTCTTAACTTGATTATTCTTCTTGGGTCTCCGAGAACTTTTTAACGAAGTTAATAGAAGATATAAATGATACATAACACCATAAAACACTATTCTATCTTTTAACAAACCACGCAATCATTACGGTGAGAAATAAATTAAGTGATGGTCACAATTATATAGCGAAGTTATGGATGTAATTGAAAGTATTTTACGAAGTTGACCAGCGTTTGTAAACACATAATGTAATAAGTATAAATAAATGCACATATTGTATAGTTCTTGCAACAAAATTTCTTTCATTCCATATGTACGTTTCGTAAGTAATCCGATATTATATTTAAAAAAACATATATGTAAAAATGTACGAATGTATGTATGGATGTTTGTATGATTATAAATTAAATTCTAGATAAGGTTCATTGTATCATCTTATGTAATTTCAGTCGACCAATTAAATAAACTGAATATTATAAAATTAAAATGTAATAGATGTAACTCAATAAAGTCGGATGAAATATTTATTTACAAAATGTTTTCGGGACTTCCTTATGTACCCACATACACACGCACATATATTTACACACACACAACTTATTACCGCTACATGTAGACTCCATCCGTTCATGTATAACCCTATCCTAAATAACTATCACACACACATGTAAGGCAATTTTTTGCACGCACACTTGAGACATCGTCAACTGTGCGCCTGAAACCTGCGTTACATGTGTTAGTAATAGGTATTTAGGTGAGGGTAATACATGAATGCGTCGAGTTTATATGTAGCGGTAGTAAGTTGTGTGTGTGTGAGTGTAAATACTATGCCATCTGTCGTCAGTCGAGTCAACCAATAGCGTCTCGACTGTTTTCCCGAACTTTGTTCCGGAATTTTTACTTCGAGCATCGGATTCGTTCCGTTCTGGTCCGAAGTATTTCAATATTCTACTTTACTTTACTACGAATTTTTTTTAATCCCCACTGAAAGAAGTCTTTAATAATTCGAAACAAGTAGTTCGTTAATATCCGTCAACTTTTGCTCATATCCCCAATTCCCGAACGAATTCGGTAATTTTTACCGGACGAATTTTTTCCGTGTACTCGAGTCAACTATAGTTAACTCGCGTCGTTATAATTCTGTTACTATAGTTATACTATTGTTGACTCGGGTTGTCGGGTTGGGTTTCAGAACGCAGCCCTGGGTGTATGGAACCTTACAGAACCCATAGCCACTTTTTCTCGGGGCACCAACCGTAGTACTGCCCTGATCTCGTGCAGCGCTAGTGCTCTTTCACTCGGGCGTATGCACTGGGCCACGGTCTTATATACAGGTCGGGACACTCGCTGGGAAAAAGTGTCCGCAAAAGTGTCCCCAATATGGCCGACCTAGGGGGCCAGCGCATGCGCAATATCCTCTGCTCCTTTCGACGGTTGCAAATGTATCAGTTTATTCGTGCCCATTCAATTCATTATCATTAGTAATAAAGCGATGGTTTTAAATCTGTGATACCCGAGTGAGGAGCATACCGCGCTGCTTAAACTCTTCATTAACGTTTCATTATTAACTGCAGAAAACCATTTATTACGAGTTATACTAAATATGACACCTGAAAGTGGGCTGGGGAATAAAATGAACGTTATTTATTCATTCGGCAATATTTATTTTCATACTGTAACTTATTATAAATAGTATTATTTCTCATGAATCAATTTTTGTAATATTTTGCTTGTCTTTTTTTTGCTGCACTTTGTTTTTTTACATTTTTGTTTACTTGCTAAGAATATTGTCTCATTCGCATCCTTAACCTGTCTTGCACCCAGGTACTCCACATTTCTTCGGCAATTTTTAAATTAAAACTTTCACACAAATAAAAAAATTGAAAAAAAACTTTTTTAAATGTTTCTGTAACGTGTTCAGTGTCCACTCAAAATTATTGTGAGGTATTTGATACTACAAATATACATAAGACCGTGTACACGAGATCGCACAAGATCGTGGTATAATCATAATAATTGGCCCCCTAGGTCGGCCATATTGGGGACACTTTTGCGGACACTCGATTACATGTAGCCAGTATAGGAGAGTCCCGACCTGTATATAAGACCGTGCACTGGGCTGCGTTCCGAAACCTTACTCGAGTCAACTCGAGTAAGGTGCGAGTGAGATAGCGCCATCGAAGATTGCGGTGGAGCGAGAGAGACATTGAAGGAACGAGTTGTACTCGAGTTAGGTTTCAGGACGCGGCCCTGGTATGTACGATTCAATGAAATTCGGCTTCGAAAACCGCCCATGATTCGTCTCTCTTTTGAACACGGTTTTTCTATACTCGGAACAGTACACAAGCCTGTCTCCTGGTTGCGCGTCAGCCCGAGCGTAGAGGGCGTACGAGTAAGAGGAAGCTAGAGCCAAAGATGAGTAGGGAAAAGTGAAACGCTGGCTTTTTAGGGGTCCTGAAAAATAGTAGCGCCGACCCGTAGCGGCGAAATGCAGTTTTTTAATAACAATTTTTTATTTATTATTACTTCAAAAATGGATACAAATTTCGGTCTGGGCCCAAAAAGAATTTATAAGCTTCGATGTTGAGTGTTGAATTTCTGAGCTATCAGATGCGAATGTGGCCCTTTTATACGGTTATGGACCCGTACTAAATGCTCTACAGGGTTTGAGAGGGTAGTTTTTCTTGACCGTTATTAGTAAAAAACTACCATCTCCCACGTACGTTGCCATCATCTACCAAACTAGTGGTAGGGAGCGATAGAGCATTCCTTCCTTTTTCCGAGCCAAGCCGGATTTTTTCTTTTCACATGCAGTGGAGTCCAGAGGGTTGCCTGCTCGCAGGCTTTCGGAAATGTACAGGACGTAACAGCAGCGTAAAGGAATGGGGTTTCCACCGAAACGCTACCGTGAGTTACTATATTCGGCGCTCGTTCCGCCGCAGCGCTGCGTTCACATTTCCCTACGAAACGGCGTGATGGCACAAATCAATCCGGGGGAATAAAAAATTGAACTTTAACTAACAAACATTCAATAAGTATGAAGACAAAAAATTCTTAAATTTGCAATGAATTTTAAAATTATATTCTGCTTCTGATAATAATAGTTCCTTCACAGAGACCTTGTTAAGGTTGCTCGCAACCTTATTGAATTTGCGCCATAGAAGTCATGTTCCTATTATAGAGACTGTGCAGCGGGGCGGGGCTTACGGGCCAACGACGAAAGCGCCGCGCGTAGCGCCAGCTGGAAATGTGTCGCCTATCAACTTGTACCAACTAGTTCGCAGTTGCATGTGAAATAATGCTCGATCTTCTTCGTAATGATAAATGAATAACGTTAATGGTGGCAGTTTTATTTGAAAAGTCGAGTCGAGTGGCTGCCACTGACAGCCACCAGGACGGCGCCACTTGCAAAGCTGCACACTCCCTATACACCGCTCGTGTTGAACTGCCTAACTTTATCGACCAATATCTCAAAAGCTAGTATGCCAAATGTATTTTTTTTTTATACCGAAAGATAAGAGAAAAATAACTCTTAAAGAAAAGTTGTAAAAACATAGATCTATACTGTTTTGTCGGACTGGTATACTACCTTAATGGTTATTGAACAAGGAAACTGTAATAAAAGTGTAATGTGTGAGAAAAGGATAAATTCCGGAAATAAAAATCAACAATGAAATACTTTTGATGAAATCGATGAAATTTAATTAAGGCACGGAAATCCCTAGAGCGATACAATAGTATCATTACAACCCGTTCAGTTAGTAATATGCATAACAAAATAATAAAATATTACATTCGCGTTTCTCAGACACGATTATTTTTCACCATCCTCATGTTATCAGTTCCACACTCATTAAAACAAATATTAAAAGTAATTTGCGACAATTTTCTTAAACGGCGACATCAGCGAAAATATTATCATTTCGACTTAACTATTACGCCGGCACTTGAAGTTAATTACGAAGAAAAAATAATAAAAACAATTTGGACGTAAAAAAATATGCCGCGATTTCCTTTTTTTACCGGTTTTTTAAATACATCTTTATACATCTTACGTACATCTAAGAGCAATACTTGACATTTCTTGAGCCATGATTATTCACGTGCGCCGCAAGATCCCCCGTACAAAATTTATCTTCTTTCCTTTATTTCCTGCTCATATAATAAAAAAAACACCTATTCCCGTAAAATTTTATTGACAAGAATCTCCGGTTGGTTCTTATCACGTCGTTACAACAATAAACAAAATAAAAATAACATCTTTGTCTGTTTGAGGATAAAAAAAATGTTTTCTTATCTCATATAATTTATAGCTTTTTCACTGATTCATGCGGCGCGTCGCTTCAATGCTTTCTCGTGGTACATTCGTCGACGTTGGGCTCGAACAGACGCCTGCAATTAGGCAATCGATTTACCCCGGAGTTTCGGGATTTTCCCATTCCTCGGCATTCTGTCGGACGAGAGCGCGGCCATTGGTTTCCCGAACGACGAGACTCAACGAATCGTAACAATCCATGTCGATGGATCTCTCGCCACCGGATTCGGTTACGGTATTTTTCGAAAATGGCGACGGAACATTGCTTTCCGCGGGACTTGAACCTTGCGTAAATACGTTATCCGATTGAGAGTGCGACGGTGTAGACATTTCGGATACCAGCGGCGTGGATTCATCGTCGATGTCGATGGAAGTCGTGGAATTCGTCGCCGCCGCCGCCGCCGCCGCCGCCGCCGCAGCCACTCCAATCAAACGACCTTTCAGTTTTCCGAGCTTCTCGATGCTCGTAGTAGGTAACGCTATCGATATCATCATTTCTTCCGACGTTGCCGCTACTGCAGACCGTTTATTCGTTGAAATAGTCGCCGAACCGGCTGTCCTCAGAGGTATATTGTTGCTACTGTTTACAGTTACGTATACGTCTGTAGATTTTGATCGATGGTTTATCGATCGTGGCGACGGAGGTGGCGATATGATTAGTGAAATCGGTCGGCTACTCGGATTATTGATTTTTTTCATCGAAGCACCGTTACTGTGGGACCAAACCGATCTGCTTCTCATTTCAGACGTTATGCTACGTTGGGAATTCGTTCTGCGCAGATTCGTCGTTGAATCCATCGAACTCTCGTCCGAACTTCCGGTTTCTTCGGTCACCGGTAACCAATGATAGATCGGCGATGATTGAAGCATTACGTAATCGGTATCCGACGCTGCGTTATCATGAACTCTCGGACGATCATCTAGAACACAATTTAACGTTATTCTTTTGTTCAATACGCTTTTTTTTTCTCGACTCACTTTTAACATGTTAATTGTTATATTGATTATGAATTGTATTGATGTAAATAAAAAGTACATTTTTGTTCGGATATTATTGGAAATAGCTCGCATAATATGACTTTTTCCGTGTATTTCACGACCTGCCCTGACATATCCGCGACGCACAACGACGTTCGAACACCTGACTCGTGTGCCTACAAGTTTTAACAACGATAATAAATCTTTTCGTGCTCAATAACAACATCGATATATTTGCAATAAATAAATAAATACAATTATCATTTCGGTATATATTATTTTATTGTCAATTTTTTTTTTCTTCTTTTTTTTTTCTCACGTAACAGGTTGTTTCATTGACGAGTAATTGGTGTAAACTAATGGGTACAGTAGGGCAATGTCGGTTAACGCGTGCGACAATCGTTAGTGCAGCGACCGATGCATTTACGGTTGGAAGAACAGGACAACACACGGAATTTTAAGATCATTCTGGTTTTATATTTCTAATTCGACTACCTGCAGCCGAACATTTTAATATTACAGTCTTATACCTACTTTGATTCAATACAATATCCAAATTTTTAACTATTTTCATGGAACGTTACGGGAAACTTATTACAAAAGCTTACATAGAAAAATAATAATTTTCTTATATTTTGCCACGGCAAAAATGTAAAAAATGATGGCACTTATATTTCAGCCTAAAATAAAAAAATATATATATATATGTAGAATCCGTCTGAGTCAAGCCGCAACGAGTAAGTTGGCGGGGTTGCTTCAAAATTAATACGGGCTGCCGACTAATGATAAATGTTTAATCGTACATAACAGAGTGGGTGTAGGTGTATTTTTGTAGCCCATAGATAGCGCAGCACGCGAGTCAATTCGTCGAACTTTTTTCGGCTTGATCCTGTAACGATCGTGACTAGAACTTCGTGGCGAAGTCGGTGACGATGTCAGGGCTTTGGTCTGACATCGATGCTTCCTGTACTATGACCAGAGGCAGTGAAAGCGGTACGGTAGTGGGCTCACCTGGCAGTGAGTCTATCGGGGCAACGGCCGGCGACGGCACATCCAACACATCCTCGCAAGCTTCTTCGTTTAACGTTTGCAGAGCTCCGCAAATCATTTGATCCTCCAGTGTCACCTGACAAACGTGAAAGCAAGCTATCAGTGGATACCGCGTCGCTGATATACGGAGCAACCTTTCGTTGCACCTTACGTTTCGTTGTTAAGACTCTCGCTTATAAAAGTCACGATCAAATTTCACTTTAGATTATTTTGTAGGTAAAAAAAGACTATTTTGTAGGTAAAATATTTTATGAGGTCCTCTAACGACCTTACCTGAAACTGCTCCGGGGTTCGTTTGTTTTTTTTTTTTTTTTTTTAAATTAGAAAAATCAAATGATAGATCGTTAGTTAATCGATTAATAAGATTGGTTTATAAGTCGGAATCAATGATGATCCCTCTCACCTGTTTTTCCATTATCGATTGCTTTGTTTGATCTCGTCTCGCTGGACCATCGGTTCTAGATGTCGTTTTTTCCTTATCCACGTGGGTAGGCACTCGTGGTATGCTACTCTGTGTCGTGTGGTCTAGTTTTTTTTTTGTTTTTTTTTTTTTTTTTTTTTTTTTTACCCGTGACAAGTCAGTGCGCAATTTTCAATTACAATTTTTTTATTTTTTTTTTGGTAAATTATCAATAAATTATAAGTTTATCGTCGTGACGTAAAGTCCTCACCTTTGCGTGCTATCTGTTCGTGCCCTACGGAAAATCGTACACTTCGCGATCCTTCCTCGTGCGTCGCGAAGGAGGACAATTCTTGCTCACGCAACGACACTACGACCATTCTGAACAATTCCCAATCGCCGAACGCCATTCTGAGAACCTGTTTTTGGGTGATTAAAAATAATAAAAATTGTGACATCTATTGCGTTAAATTGGCGAAAAGCTTGATGTACCTCTTTCAAATCATGCAAACCACAGTGAAGCAAAACTCTGCCACTTATATTATTCTCTCGGACGAAGGACTTGTAATCATCGATTTTGTTTAGATTAAGATCTTCAATTTTATCGAGCAAATCGCAGACTCCATTGACGGAGAGAATCGACAGTTTGTAGTCCAAAATTTCCGGCTGCAAGATTACGAGATATTAAATTACTTCATTAGTTCTTTAAGGGGTTACATACACTTGTAATTTGAATGGCTCGCAGACTGCATCAAATCGAATTATTAGAAGCTGCCAACGATGCGAACGGATTATTATATGGCCCTGGAATAGATGACTCCATGTAAGTTGAAAAAAAACGAAATTTACCACATGTAAAACGCTTTTGAAACTTTAAACGCGTTTTTCTCAAAACTATGTTTTCAAAATCGGTGATCAAGATTTCTCGAAAACGGCTCAACCGATCAGTCTCAAATTTTAACACAACCTTTTTAACTAGATTTTTTAGTAATTAATCGAAGATTTTTTTTCTCCGATAAATATTTTCCATTTTATAAACAATTTAAAGCTTAAATTTTCGTTCAAAATCGAGTCTTTTATTTTGAGAAGTCGCCATTTTGTCAAAAATTATTTTTTCGCTAATTCCTTCGATTAAATACTAGATAATGTATTATATTAACGAAATTTATTTGGTTTTTTCATTTCAGATAATCCGGTCCAGAGATATCGTGATCACCGCAAAATTGGTTTTTTTTGCGGAGCTCTAGGAGATCGGCGATAGCAACATTCGCGATGATTATTTTTACAAATAAAAAATATGTAAATATATTATAAGGTTATTATAATATGTACACCAATTTTCAAATTAATAAATTGAATAGTCTGCGCGAAAAAAAATTCTTGAAAATCCGTCTTTTTAAAGCCTTCTAACTGTATGTAAGGCCTTAAGGAGGGTCGAAGAAAAATTATATTTAAAAACGTACAGGCAACGTCGTAACGGCGGAAATTGGTTTTGTTCGTGGTTCCATCGGTGGCATCCACATCGGAGGTTGCCACGCGTAGGGATTGTGAATCGTCCAACCGGATTGTGACATTGAAACCATATTTTGACTCTGCAAACTCGGCATTCTCGACAATTTGGTTTGCCTCGCATTTCCGTTGGTTATCTGATCAGCTTGAGGCTGGGGCCAAGGTGGCATTGACTTGTACATCGACATATTTACATCTTCCTCCAAGCTCTGCTGTTCCTCTTTGATTTTCTTCTTTATGTAAGGATCGAGATTAATGGTAAACGGTAAGAATACTTTCATATCACTGACTAGGAGACTCGACCGATGAAACGTGAGGAAAACATCGAGCTTACGCTCGTCCCTGTCCATCTCGAGAAGCGGCTGAACGTCTTTCAATACTGGAATTTGCGGCCGTACTCTGGCCACAAAAAAAAACAATCCTCAATTAAATATTTATTCGTCTACTTTGACGGAATCATAAAAAAATACAAAATTTCGGATTCAACGGTGAACCGAAAAAAAAAAAAAAAAACTGCTCCATAGCATGAAATCCGCAAGTGTCTACTCATGTTTATCTCACGAGATTTAGATTCTCACGAAATTTTAACGGTTCTGGCTATTCTTGCCTGATGCTTTATCAATTGCAATTCAGTCCTAATTCATTTTTGAAGAAATTTCCGAACCTAATTTTCGGATACGAGTAAACACAAAATCAAAACTTTTTCCATGAGGGAGCGAAGAAGAAGAAAACCATATTTTTTTCTGAAATATTGGAATTGCGACGAAATTAAAATAACTCAATCATAATTCATATCTGAAGAAATTTTCTATCTCATTTCTCGACATGGGGAAGGACGAAACATTAGTGCAAAAAAAAAAAAAAAAAAAAAAAAAAACCCAAAACATAATAGTCCTCCATGAGAAAGGAAACGAAAAGAAGATTGCACGAACGTACTTCTCATAGAGACTTTTCAACGACGTGGTATCGTCGAGGCTCTCCTCGTAAATATCGTAATGAAGAATGAGCCAGGATGTTCTGAAGGGCCATTGTTCGGTGATGTTGATCCAACTGGCGAGATGGTACCAATTAAAATCAATTTGAAATGCTTTCAATAAACGTCCGGTTACATAAACGACGTTCATTAAACGCCGCATGCTACGAGGATTTACGTCACTGAAGTAATCGTCGGTGAGGAGCATTTTGTTCAAGTCCTGAGCGCCTCCGAGCCTGTTCAAATTGCTGCCTATACTGCTCGCGATCGATTCACTCAGACGTAACTTTCGGCTGCCTTTTCTGCTCGGAGGTTTCAACTTCTCGTTGCTATTCATCACGCTCGATTCCGTGCTCAACCGACGATTCGACACGGATTGATGGATCGTATTCGCCGTTGCGTAATTTACGCCCTCCTCGGCCTCGTTCCACGTTGTTTTTTTACCGCACTGAGCCGTCTGTTGAGCAACCTTAACCTTGCGAAGCCCGCTATTTTGCAGATAAAACGGCAGATGTACCATATTCCGCAGATAATCGTGACCACCGATGTTCGATTCCGTAAACAGTCTCCTGCTGTTCACCTCAACGGCCTGGAAAAACCAGAAACGAATGGTAACGGTTTACGTTGTTTTTTGCATCCTCATAGAGGAAGCTTTGTTTTCGTGACAAAATTTTTTTTCGAGATGTTCATGAAAACGTATTCAGAATGTCCCAAAACATCTAAAAAACACAACTGGAAAAAATGTCCGGATGTATGTATGTGTGTGTGTGTGTGTGTGTGTGTGTGTGTGTGTATGTATGTAACATTGGTTGAGCGTTCATAACTTGAGAACGGCTCAAGATATCAAGCTGGAATTTGTTACACATGTAGAGGGTTCACGGCGCATAGCATGATTCAATTTTTAGAAAAATCCATACAGTTTTTTCGTTTTTACGCGATTTTTAAAAAATTCAAAAAATTATTTTTGGTCTCTAGCTTCCACAATTTTAGAGATATCGACCTCAAATTTAGTATAATGTTGTACAACCACAGGGTGATGCTCGTCACTAAATTGGAAAAAAATCCATGCAGTGCTTTTGTTTTAAGAAATTTTAAAAGGTGTAAAAAAATGGTGTGCGCACTTTAGCTGTCACAATTTTCTAGATATCGGACTAAAATTTGGTACGTAGCTGCACTATTATCAAGAGACGTTTCGGATTGAATTTGGGCGAAATCCATCGAGCTATTCATATTTAATGTCATTTTGAAATTTTTCAAAAATGAACGTAAGTGCTCTAGCTTCCACAATTTTCGATATATCTGGCTAAAAGTCAGTACAAAGTCGCACTATTATTGAAAGATGTTTCGTATTGAATTTGGGCAAAATCCATCCAACCATCCATATTTTATGTCGTTTAGAATTTTTTTTAAAATCGTCGCGCGCGCTCTAGCTTCCACAGTTTTTGAGATATCGGATCAAAACTTGGTACAAAGTCGCACTATCATCAAAAGATGTTTCGTATCGAATTTGGGCCAAATCCATCTAGGCGTTTAAATTGATGCGACTTTTTGCAATTTTTTTAATTTGACATGGAATTCACTATGTATTTATTCTGGACTAGATCGATTTACGAACCGATTTTATAGAAGAACAAGGGTGCAAAGTCAAACCTTGCACATTGCTTCCTCATAATTTTTTGAATTCGACAAAGCTTCCTCTATGAGGAAGCCAAAATTGATCGACACAGTTCCTCATAGAGGAAGATTTGTCGAATTCAAAAAATTATGAGGAAGCAATGTGCAAGGTTCGACTTTTTTTTTCTGCATGCAATGTAAATCGAAATGGGAAATCCCACGCTAATTCGTCTGATCAATTTAAAAAACGAACACCAAATACTCTTCTTTTTTTTTTTTTTTTTTTTTTTTTTTTTTTTTTTTTTTTTTTTTTTTTTTTTTTTCGTCGATCATACGGCTGCGAGGCCTGCGAGTCCCGGGTTTAATTGATAGTCCGTCGAAAATTAATTTTAAAAAATCGTACCTTCGCGATGATGTGCGGATCTATAGCCAGAATAACGACGAAAGGGCATCCATTGTCGCTGAACAACGCTTGCATGGCATCGAGAACAAGAAGAACTTTATCCTGCTCGCAACTGTCGAGTCCGTCGACGATTACCACCAATCTGCTTTTTTGTGACGTAAAACTGTCCAAACACTTGACCTAGAACACGAGAAGTAGCGTCATTGTACGATTATGCACTCTTGGATACGATTTGTGATCGAAAATATAACCGCGCGGGCGAATATTTACCATTTCCGTCATCAGATTCACTTCGCTCTTCAGTGTCTGTATAAAACCTTCGCTCTTGACAGTCTCGAGCTGGGCTATGCTTCGCTGCAAATGTCTTCTTTGCGAAAAAACGATAGCTTTAATAGTCCTGCTCCAGGTATACAAATTGGATATCAAACTGAAGGCCAAGAACAGCGAAACCGTTGTCATAATTATTTGCGCGGTCACGATTTCAATCCTCCGCCTGTGGATTAACAATAAAAATATTCATTGATTTTTATTTCGTCCTATCGCGGTAAAAAAAATAACAAAAGCAACAAAGATTTTCCATGATCGATTAAGGGGTTACATACACTTGTAATTTTCAAAAAATCGTTTTAGCATCAAATCGAATTATTAGAAGCTGCCAACGATGCGAACGGATTATTATATGGCCCTGGAATAGATGACTCCATGTAAGTTGAAAAAAAACGAAATTTACCACATGTAAAACGCTTTTGAAACTTTAAACGCGTTTTTCTCAAAACTATGTTTTCAAAATCGGTGATCAAGATTTCTCGAAAACGGCTGAACCGATCAGTCTCAAATTTTAACACAACCTTTTTAACTAGATTTTTTAGTAATTAATCGAAGATTTTTTTTCTCCGATAAATATTTTCCATTTTATAAACAATTTGAGGCTTAAATTTTCGTTCAAAATCGAGTCTTTTATTTTGAGAAGTCGCCATTTTGTCAAAAATTATTTTTTCGCTAATTCCTTCGATTAAATACTAGATAATGTATTATATTAACGAAATTTATTTGGTTTTTTCATTTCAGATAATCCGGTCCAGAGATATCGTGATCACCGCAAAATTGGTTTTTTTTTGCGGAGCTCTAGGAGATCGGCGATAGCAACATTCGCGATGATTATTTTTACAAATAAAAAATATGTAAATATATTATAAGGTTATTATGATATGTACACCAATTTTCAAATTAATAAATTGAATAGTCTGCGCGAAAAAAATTCTTGAAAATCCGTCTTTTTAAAGCCTTCTAACTGTATGTAAGGCCTTAATGGAGGAGGAGAAAAAGAAACAAAAAAAAAAACAAATTGAACAATACACGTACTGTTGACTGTCCGAATCGACGATATGAAGCGTAAGCACCGTTGCACCAACGGAGAAGCTACACAAGCAAAATTCAAATATAACAACGTATGGCAAGCAGCAAACGTGTCTCCAAGTCCACGCGTTCGTGGATTTAACGGGTTTAGGTTTAAACGCTCTGTATAGCCGGGTTGCCAATGATCCGAAATCTTTTTCGATCGATTCGTAAAGCGATCCTACCATCTGTACAACGGCATTTTCGCCGGCCGACGTCGTGCCTACTCGGGTTTGATCGGTGAAATAAAATTTTATCGGTTGTATCGTCAAACCGTCGTTTAGCTGGCCCACCGGTGGATGACAGAACATCACTTGGAGCAGTAGCTTCAAAGAATTTAATTTTCTAGCAAATGCAACGGTGAAATTGTACGGCCAATACCAATCGTATCTGCGAAAAGATCAATGGAAAAGAAAAATAATATCATAAACTGTACGTAAAAATTTTTAGTCGAACTGTACGCGAGAAAAAAACATGTGAATTAACATTACCTTTTGTTGGCGTACCAGACGAGCATAAGAAATGTGTAAACAATCGTAATAAGTGCAACGCCAGAGGCAAGTCCGAATATCAACGATTGTAAAGCAAGCCCGATCGTCAATCCGATGAATAGAGATACGTGAGCAGTTACGACGAATAGAAGCGATGAGAATTGAAACACCGGATCGATCCATTGGCGAGCAAAGTTTTTCATTTCCTCTGGTAATATAAATAACAACGAAAATTATTCCGGAATTTTATTTATCGATTTAAAAACGTAATTGCGAGATGGTACCTCTGAGTTTGTTCAGTAAGAAGGATTTTCCGGAACCCCATTTTGCGTAAAGACCGACCGTGATGGGCGTCGAGAGCGATGGCTCGCTAAGAATATCGGCCAATGCACTGCTGTACAAATCGTAGCCGAGCATATTTTCATTGTCCTCGTTGGTGTTCAAACGTCCTAAAATTCGCAGATTTAAAGATGTTATTTCGTTTCATTAAGGAACCATTGTGGGGTTGAATCAGTAGAAAATAAATTTCGAGCGAAAATAAACAATTCGATAAAGCTGAAGGGATAATGTATAAACCTGGCACTTTCGATCCTAAGTACGGAATTTCTCATAAAAATCGCGTTAACGTGATTGGGAATTAATTTTTTTTTTTTTTTTCAAACGTTTTTATTCAACGGTCAAAGCTCTCGAACGGGGAGATTTCGAGTGGTCGGTCTCAAATTCGGCCGCATCATCCTTCACGTCGTCCCTTCGAGCGGTTTGGAAGTTTTTATTTTATTTTGTAAATGTCATTTTTTCAAACAAAAAATTGTTATAAAGAGGGACACAATTTGTTAATCAATTGCGAAATGGCCAGTTATTTGTTAATTTTTGTCGAAAAAAATTTACGCATCATCGTCGATCGGTGGAAAACGTTGTTTCAAAAAAGAAAGTAAGATTGCAATTTTTTTTTTCCAGCAGGTCATAGCTAATTATAATAAACGCAATACATTTTTTCTCAGTGTTGTGGATCACGTGATTTTTTATATAGTAATTTTTGTAAGAATAAAGTGAAATGAATTTTTTTATTAAGTTTAAATACCAATAAACAATGTGTACTATTTATTTTTATTAATTTCTATTGTTACCCGTACTAAAAAATTTTTTTTCTTTTAGCGATTTTTTCTTTCATGATATAACATCGCACCAAATGTTAATACGAAATATTGATAAAACCGTATTCTGGATAAAAAAAATAAGAATATTTCGATGAAATGAGAGATTCAAAGTCCACGCGTATTAGTTTATCAAAATCATTGTAATTGAGGTACTTACGAGCACCGAATATTTGTCCCAAAATGGTTTTAGGATGTTTGAAATCGATGTTGTAAGGCGTTTCGCCTTGTCGATTCGGTCGATAGAGCAATTGACTGTTTTTCGGATTTCTAAGCAATATCTCGACGATTCCTTTCGATCTGGCTCGCATAGCAATGTGCAGCACCGTGTCACCTTTTTTGTCAGTCGCCGAAACTTTGGCTTTTTTATCTAACAATATTTGTACCATCTCGGCGTTTCGAGATCTCACGGCTCTCAATAACGGCGTGTCGCCGTCCTTCGTGGCAATCTCCAAATCGGGATTGGCATTTAGTAACAATTTTAACATTGCTACATTGCCTTTTTCCACGGCTATGTAAGTAGCCGTTTTTTTGTCCTGAAATTGAGATGAAAGAAAAAAATAATAATAATTAAAAATTTTACAATGGTAGATTTCGTTGAATTCGAGAACGAAATTGACGCATTGCATCATTTATTGATTTTGAAAAAAATGGGGGGAAAAAAAATTAGCAGCAATGATCTTGAAAAGAAAACTTTGCAGCGGAAAACAACGTATCGCAGTGGGGAAAAAAAAATGTGAAAATAATGTGCACGCCCGGTGAAGGCTGCGCGTGATTGTGATTGGCGAGGTTTCGAAGATTTACCTTGCCGGCAATGTCGACGTCGACGTATTTTTTCAGAAGGGCCTCGACGACCGAACGATGGCCTCCCTTGACCGAATGAATGAGATTCGTATCACCGGCGCGATCCTGAATGTTTATGTAAGCTCCGGCGTTCAACATAGCACTCGCGATTTCGTGATAACCCTCACGGGCTGCTATCGCCAGGGCTGTGCAACCATTGTTGTCCAACGCGTTTACGTTGGGCTTGTGCTCGAGCAGAATCATCGCCGTGTCAACGTGATTGCCAAGGGTGGCTACGATCAACGGGGTCCAGGAATACTGAACGAGAAACGATAACGTTGAAATAATTTATTTCAATTGTTTTCTTTCTTTCATCAATTGATACACAGAGCTCAACGATGACTAGTCTTCTTCACGGTTTTTCATGATTTTTCGTATTCGAAATCAATCGATTATTTTAAGAATGTTAAAGCTCATACGTAGCCGATACTAGGGCCGAATTAATTTCATATTTGTTCACTAGATATTGTTTTTTTTTTTTTTTTTTTTTTTAAATTTTTTTTTTACCATCCCGGCAGTGTCTGCATTGGCACCAGCTTTCAGAAGAGTGTCGACGATTTCGACATTGCCTTTGCGCGCTGCCCACACCAAAGCCGTGGTTCCGTACTTAAACATTTTAATTAAAGGAAATTTCCAAAGGTTAGATTTTTTTTTTTTTTCGTCAGAAAAATGAATAACTGTTCTCTGATCTTCAGCTGACATTTTTTTTTGTCGAAGAGATAAAAAGTTAGAATTTCTTTGGTCAAAAATATAAATAGTGAGATTTTTTTTTCGTCGGAGGAAGAAAAAGTTCTTCAGGTTTTTTTTTTTTTTTTAAAAGATGAAAAGTGATAACTTTGATCATCCAAAAGATAAAAAAAATTTGAAGTTTCTTCGTGAAATAAATAAAATTGAAATTTTTTTCGTCGAAAAGAATTTTCAAAAAATTTTCGTCGAAAGAAATTTGAAAAAAAAAATTAAAATACGAACCTTATCGCCAACGTTGACTTTTGCCCCGTGAGCTATGAGATCTTTGACGATTTCCACGTAGCCTCGACCCGCGGCCCACAATAACGACGATATATGGTAGTTTCCATGAGCGTTTACGTCCGCCCCGCGGGAAAGTAACGTCGTCACCGTGGCCCCGCGATTTTTGTACGTCGCCCACATAAGAGCCGTCCATCCACCCTGCGGAAAGAGGATCGGTAAAATTTTGTTGCAAGATTTTGACGATAATCCGGTAGGATTTCTACCAACCACGTCTCGATGCTCGAGATCGGCTTCGTGCTCCAAAAGCTCGACGCAAACATCGGTGTAACCTTCTTTTGCTGCGCACAGCAGCGCCGTCCAATTATCCTATTAATTAAAAATTATTTTACTCGTTGAATTGAAGCTTTCCAATCGTATTGAACGCACAAAAATTTTTTATTTAATGGAAGCCGAAATCACCGTACCCCGTCTTCGGCGTTAACGTCAGCACCGTGATCGATGAGTTCTCGCACAAAGTGAATCTTTCCCTTGGATGCCGCGAGAATAAGTACCGTACTGCCATTCTAATAAATTACAAACACTTGCGAAATTTGAATTCACACTTACACTTGTTCGTTTAATTTACTCAAATTACGTGACCAAATTCGACGATAGGATATTCATTTTTATTTTTATTTTTATCAATTTTTATTTACTTTTTTTCTATTATGAAGGTTAATTATTATCTCAATTATTATTAATGATCATGAGTTATTGAAATAAATTTACTTCGTCCCGATCGTCGATCTGTATTCTTTTGTTCTCTAAAAAATGTTGAAGACCAGCGAGATTGTCGTCGGCGATGTAGCTGGCGAGCGGTCGGTAACAGAGTGAAACCATCGAGTCCGTCCGGTGCAGCGTCTGGTGAAAGAAGAATTTTAAAAAAATTAAAAACGAAGATTTCTCTATGATGAATCATTTTTTTTGTTCTGAATCTGATAGATTAAACGGAGATATTTATATGAGTGGTAATTTTCTATTTAATCTTTGGCTTCCTCATAGAGGAATCTTCGTTCACTACCTACGATTTCGAGGAAGCAAATTGCAAGTTCCAACTTGCAGCTTGTTTTTGGAAATGTAAAAACGATACAAAATCCGATTCACGGCTTGAATCATGACCAAAATTATAGTTAAAGTCGGGGTTATAGAGCTCGACATGCCTCCAAAATTTGGGAGCCGTAGCTGAAACTGTTCTTGAGTTATACACGTTTGAATCTTGGGAGGTCATCTTGAACGTACATAATAATTCAAAGTGTCCTAAGATTCGAACGCGTTGTTCGGTTTCTACCAAATTTAATAACAAATGAAGCTGATTGTTGGTTCAAGCGTGTGCATGAATTTGAGCACGTTCAGTCGAATATTTTTCAACTTGCAGAGGTTCGAACTTCGAAATTTATAGTTGCTATAAAATTAGATCCGCTGAGCCGATCTTCGCCAAATTTGGCAGATATCATTGCTTAATGATGTTCTATACTCGTGTAAATTTAGAGCTCGATTGGATAAAGTTAACGAAAGTTATAGCGACAATATTGATTTTTCGAAAAATTAAAAATATCATAAAATCAAAAATTATCGATGGATTCGGCCCAAATGCAATACCAACAAACATTATATACAAATCTCTTTGTCAAAAACTATTTAGACGAATATCTCAAAATTTGCGACAGTTATAGTGCGTACGTCCTTTTTTTGGAAATTTGAAAACGACACAAAATCCGAGCGACGCCTTGAATCATGACCAAAATTATAGTCGGAGAAGGGGTTATAGAGCTGCACATGCCTGCGAAATTTGGGGGCTGTAGCTGAAACCGTTCTCGAGTTATACACGTTTGAATTTTGGGAGTCCATTACACACATACACACACACACACACACACACACACACACACACACAC
>OZ020172.1:6456968-6574249 GCA_963971145.1 Sussaba pulchella
AAAACGAATAATAATTTTCAAAGCGTGATTATCGTGAATTTCGTTTTTCTCAAGCGCGGAAGAAAATAATACGCCAGGCGCCTCGCTTACGCGCGGGAGACACAAAAGCCAAAGACATTGAAATGGCTCGTCCCGCGACATATATATGCGGCTAGGATCCAGAAACTTATATACACAGCGACGGTCACTGGTGTGTGTAGCTACTGTCTCTCGTATGTGTCAATATGCGCACACACACATATGCCCATGTAATATGCTCTTATAGATAGATACAAGTCTGGCGGTGACGATATAATTGTATACGAGCAGCAAACCTATACGAACCTATACACATACATTGTACACGTATAACAGACGCGTCGGCTTCGCGATGAACGCGGACGATGCGTAATAATTAAGTCAATTTAGTTTGTGGATTGAAGAAATGGACGCGCAGCCTACAATCATATGTCTCATTCTTTGGGTCGTGCATCCATTCTTGTGCACTGCAGCGGACTGAGTAAACGTAAATCGATTTCCCGGGCTGGGTTCTGAGACTTTTACTCGGGTAAAGTTAGAGTAGAGTAAGATTGACTCTAGAGTTAGGGTATTTAATGAGCGACAAGAGTTAGTATCACGAGTTAAGGAAGGGCGGGAGGCGGGGGGGGGGGGGGGGGGGGGCAAGGTTAATTCGATATACCATATTGATATTTTCGATAACTTTTTTTAAAGACACAGTTAATATCCCGAGTCGAAATTTCTAGCCTTCACCCGGCCTCCTTACTGCCAAATCCTCTGATCTTGAAGGTGCGGACGAGTGTCCTACCCTCCGTCAAGCCTACCGCTAGCCTACATGCGAAATGAACCATCGCTTGCGTCGGTTCCTACACCCTCCCCGATTCCGTCTCCCCTCCCCGTGACCCTGCGCGACCCTCCCACAGTCTACCTCGGCCTATTCGCATACTCTCCACCAGCCTGCTTAGCCTATATGACCCTCCCACAGTCTACCTCGGCCTATTCGTATACTCTCCAGCAGCCTGCTTAGCCTACATGACCTGTCCCAGCCGCGTTCACCCTCCTCAATCTCTTCTAATCCGGCCACCCTACATAAGCAACTCAAACAGACAGATACCTCATGTAAAACTTTTGCAGGGTAGGTCAGTAATATTTAATTGATGCCAGTGAAAAACGGCAATTAGCTCGCCCGCTATGATTGAATATGAAAATGCCAAGGAATAAAGTAACATTTTCTTTACGGGTGCGTGAAGATGCTCACATTATTTGTCTCTTTTCCGTTCGGAAAATACGAGATCTCCCACGGTTTTCGATTACCCATGGTAACTAACTGCACGGCGTGAGTAATGTGTCAGAATCGCACGCAAGCGTGCGATTTTTTCTTGATCATGAGTACCATTACCATTTGAATTTGAAAGTTTTTCTCTGATAGCTTGACAATTCAATACACATTGCATAGCGGCATTGGCATAACAGGACATACCATCAATATTAAGAAATCCATTGACATGCCATGCATTCATAGTGTCCCTCGAATTTTTTCGTGGCTGCTGACATTCCAGTGGTTCCTTAGGAATTGCGCAAACAAAATCTGGAACTTTCGATCCACGTTGATCCGAAACTTTGATTTGCGCGAGGTCTGGGCGATAAAGCTGCCTCAAGCGATTATATTCTAACACCGATTCTTCACTTGCATTCACAGAATAAGGATCATAATTAATTAGGTGCAATCCCTTCAGAGAAGTGACGCGTGAGAGGGCAACGTAGACTTGACCGCATGTAAATATCGCATTTCCAGCATCAATCACAACATTAGTTAAACTCAATCATTGGCTCTTATGAATCGTAATACCATAGCTCAGACATAAGGGAAACTGTTTACGAATAACATAGGCTCCATCCATTATTTGGAACTTCATGACACTGGCTCCAATCTTAATGGTTATGATTCTTGCGAGACCAGCCGTACAAGAACTGTCTTCGTCATTGCGGGCTAACATCTTCTGAGCCTTCTTCTTGTTGAATGAAGCACAATCTATGGAATAACGAGTAATCAATTCTATCTCTTTCGAAGATAGACGATTTATCATACTTTCATTCAGAACATCACACGAGTGACGCGTAGGCAGTAAACAAACAGTATCACATGGTAATTCATGAATATAATCACACAATTCTCGTATTCTATCATCAAATTTGATCGCCGAAAAATTGAATTTCCTTGATTCTAGAACTTTCGCGTCAGAGGAAATGACAATGTAACATTTTTTTGGCGCATTAATCGTGAGTTCATCATAATAAAATAAGCTTGCCCAAATGTCAGGACTTACGAGGGAATCTAATAGCTTTTCTGCTTTCGATATAGAAACTTTGATAAATGCAGGTTCTCCACGAACGGGTGGTAATTGTAGAAGATCTCCGAATAGCAGAACATGTTTTTTGCCAAACCATCCATCGTCAACATTTCATGTATTGAAAATTTCTGTTAATCGAAGATGTATATACATGAGAGTTATGTTTGATATCATCGACACTTCATCAATGATAATAAGACAAACATTCTTTGATTGATCACGAAGTGTTTTTAATACAGCATCGGAGAGTTCTTTTTACTTTGGTGTCCGACCATGTTCAACAGGCAATTGCAAAAATCTATGTACTGTTAATCCGCTGATGTTGAACGCTGCTATGCCCGTTGGTGCTGTTACTGCTGTATCTTTACCAATTATTTGCTTAGTCCAACATCTGATTGTGCTTATCAAAAAGCTTTTCCCAGTACCACCTTCTTCACTAACATACAACCTTAGAACTTCCTTTTCAGAATTTATAGTTCCAGTGATCTTATCAAATACTCGTCTTTGGTCCTCATTCAATTAAGAAATCATTTGAGCAATATCAGCTGTCTCGTGTTTTTCGCCAATGTCGACGAAATCTTTCATAGCATCATCAGCTTCAATCGGTTTGCAACCCAACGGTATTCCATTCTCGTTACATTGATTACGGTGCGTAAAACTTTATTTTCCATTCGTGATTTTTTTTTCATGAGTAATGGAGGCAGTAGGAAAAATAATGAAACTTCATTATTGCCCATGCTTCAAACTTGATCTGCGATACATGATTTTGTGTATTGCATCCCATTCGCAGAATAGAATTCAAGTTATAAAGATGACAGACCTTTAATCAATGATTTGTGTCGCTTGCATATCATTCGATCAATAGAATTAGAATTTGATACCTGCGTAAAACTATCTCTCTCCATGCATGATTTTTTTTAATGAGTAATGGAATGAGTACGGAATAACTTTGTCTTACAACTTTAGTTATAATATGATTTGTGATGCGCAGTGCTATCAGATGAATGAAGTTTACAGTTTAAAAAAATGCTATAGTTGATTTGACATATAATTTCATTTTCGTTTACATACCTTAACGATTGGAAATTATTCCAGGTTCCTTGAGAATACACCGATCACAGTTCCATTAAATTTCATTGTGCTTTCTATCAATTTCACCAGACATACCACTCGTCCGCCTCGAACATTATCGAAGAAAATTCTCACCAATATAGAATAAATATAATATGTCTATCTTTTTTATTCGCCATTCCTTCTTGATTATTAACTGGTTAACCACAACGAGCTGTCAGATTCTGTACGTATTCTCTATCTCTATCTTCATGTCACAGCTGGTTTCGTATTGACGGTTGACTGATCATCAGTGACCGTCATCACTAGCCGCGGTCAATACTCGTATGAATTAGTGAATGTGGAGATGTCAGTGATGGTAGAATAATGGCGTCTGATCTGACAAGCTGACTGACGCTATGACTACTGAAAAGTGTGCGACAGCGCTGAAAACGATTTTGGAGAAAAATGTCGAAACACACAGTTTTAATCATAAACATAATTCGATATCTCCCGCATAAAAGCACCTCCAGCACTGGTGTTGGTCCCAATCGAAATATAAAAAAATAACGCATCTAACTGCAATTAAACATTTATGAATAGCGCGGTGTATCAATAAAAATATTCCGAAGTGGGGTTACAGTTAGCTCGGTTCACAGAATAAGATAGTGCTGTCGCGTCTCGAGGGCAGGCCGGTAAGGTAGGTAACGGTAAATGTAATTGTCTCGAGACGCTACCGCGTCTCTTGATCCGGATGAAAAACACGTGCACAGCTAATAATCCGTTGCAATCATAGGACTATGTTGCAGTTACGATAAAAATTGAGAACGTCCTTGTTTGTGCATTTGTTTATCATGAACAAATTTAATATAGAGGGATATTTCAAGAAGTCGCGTAATTCGCATGTCTAGTAACTTCTACGGATCTAGGAATAAATGGCCGTAGGACAAAAAGGCCGGGACAAAATGGCCGGAACAAAAAGGCTGTGGAAAAAATGGCCGACGGAATAAATGGCCGTTGGACAAAATGGCCGCGGAAAAAATGGCCGGGGAAAAAATGGCCGGTAAAAAATGGCCGGGGAAAAAATGGCCGGTAAAAAATGGCCGGGGAAAAAATGGCCGGTAAAAAATGGCCGGGGACAAAAAGAACGACTCTGGCGTAATATTTGGTATATGAGCGCCCGTTTGTGGATCAACAGAATTGTATCAATGATTCACAGTATTGTGATTCCATCCCGAATCAAAAAGACGGCCGTATAATTTCAACCCCCCCGCCCCCGCCACCACTGTACAACCTAACTACTGTATAATAACCTAAATAACCTATATAACCTAAATAACCCAAACTAAATCGATAAAAGCAGATCTGAACTAACCCAAACTGACCGAAACTAACCTTAACCACGCTACTATTTTTTCCCCGGCCATTTTATCCTCGGCCATTTTTTCCTCGGCCATTTTATCCCCGGCCATTTTTTCCCCAGCCATTTTATCCTCGGCCATTTTGCTCCGGCCATTTTATCCTCGGCCATTTTTTCCGCGGCCATCTTGTCCGACGGCCATTTATTCCGTCGGCCATTTTTTCACCGGCCTTTTTGGTCCGGCTATTTTGTCCCGGCCTTTTTTTCCAACGGCCATTTATGCCTAATACCAACTTCTACACACCTCCACGACGTCGTTTGAAATAGTTAACGCGAATGTTGTTTCGAACATGTTTCTTAACGCCGCAGGTTGGGTGGATTCGGAATATCTGAGCATGTCGAGTTCACCAGATTTAACTTAAGCAGACTAGAGAGAACTCGAGTAATTTTTTAGAACGCAGCCCTGCGGACAGCCCGATGACACGATCGAACTGATAACTTAAGACATTAAACGATAAACTATTTTCCCGGGAATTCATTGTATCATTATTATTGTGTAAAAGAGAAAGCCAAATAATTTACAGCTTCAATTACTAACACATTTAAGAGCGATGTATTTTACAAGACTTTCTTTTTATTTCTTTAGTTCGCTATTGGGAGGGTCGAGTGGAATCGCTATGAAATCTTAACATTTTGGCGTCTGAACCATCGAATTAATTTTTTGTTGCTGAGTATTCATTTTTGTTGGAATGTTATTATTAGTACTGCCCAGAGTCAGCGCTGGTTGGAAGAAAATTGTAATTTAAAAAAATTGTCAGCACTCAAACGAATTACCCGACCTGGAGCAACTATTTCTTTTTTAAGAAATTTTCTTGAATTGAATTTATGGAAAATTCGAGGAAAAAATTGTCATTCAATGTGGAAAAAATGGTTCGCGATCGAGCAATTCGAATTCTAATCGTTATCTTAAATTTTGATGTCAAATTGAAAGCAAAATACTGCAATGTGAAAAACAAATTAAAATATTTATTAATTCCAAAAATGTCATCGTTAGTTATTTTTAAATGAAACTTTCCGCAGTTAGATTTGAAATACCTACTCGTATTTCGAGTATCGAGTACCCCTGGATCCCAAATCGATGATCGTGAGTTGAGTCCAGGGTCATCGACAAGTTGATTCAAATTTTTAAACTCTGTAAATTCGTTAAGTTCACAATTCACAAGAAAGTGGTCTAAAACATGATCGGACCGGTCCAAAACGCTCGGCGATGACTGCGTAGAAAGAGTATTCGGGCCCTGGATATGTCGACATTGCTCGATCGCCAAGATATCCGGCTACCAACTTGTGCAGTTTCTTGAACCAATATTTTGTATTAGACAGAATTTGCTCTTTAGTAAATTGACAAGTTAGCTTCGATCTTAAAGAAACGCGAGAAATCCACGTTCTCGCAGAGAAAACGAACAGTCGTTACTCAATACATTGTATGTGGGGTTAGAGTGGTCCTTATGATGGCTTCGGACGAGTTTTGACCCGCTCCCCCCTCAGATTGGCTCCAAATAATTAAAAAAAAAGTTCCCTAAATTAGCAGCCCGCCATCTTTAAAACCGGCCATTACCAGCAGGGGTCATTTTTCCCCTTTAAAATACACAGGATTTACCGACTCTCTAGTAATATCCCTATTCGGGTCTCTTGAAATCATCTTAAAAATCCAAGAAGTATCTCAATGACTCCGTGGCACCTTTGTACATGAAAAAAAAAATCTTACGGTTTGATTTTGAAATAGGTACGGGTCGTTCCACGCCGATATATAAACATGTTTTTCGGTTTTTCTTTATTCCCGGATAATGTTGTCATAAAATTTTTTAGATTTAAATTATCAATCTTAAAATTCAAAATACTGATCTTGAAAGCCATATTGGTCATTCCGACTCAATTTGTTTTTTTTCTTTTTTCGTTTTTCCTCCAGTTGCCGAATAATTTTATCAAAGAGAGTTCAAAATATCCGATCTCATTCTAAAGATTAAAAATATCGGTCTTGAAATTAATATGGGCCATTCCAACGAGAAACATTCTTTATTTTCCATTAAAATTTAATTTTCCAAAATAAATAGTGTTTCGGGTTGGAATAGCCCATATTAATTTCAAGACCAGTATTTTCAATTTTCAGAATAAGATCGGATATTCTGAACTTTCTTTCGATGAAATTATTCGGTAACTAGAGGAAAGACGAAAGAAGAAAAAAAAACAAATTGAGTCAGAATGACCAATATGGCGTTCAAGATCAGTATTCTGAATTTTAGGATTGATAATTCAAATCTAAAAAAATTTCTGACTAAATTATCCGGGAATTAAAAAAACCCGAAAAATATTTTTATATATCGGCGTGGAACGACCCATAACCATTTCAAAATCGAACCGTAAGATTTTTTTTTCATGCACAAAGGTGCCACGGACTCATTGAGATACTTATTGGATTTTTAAGATGATTTCACGAGACCCGAATAGGGATATTACTAGAGAGTCGGTAAATCCTGTGTATTTTAAAGGGGAAAAATGACCCCTGCTGGAAATGGCCGGTTTTTAAGATGGCGGGCTGCTAATTTAGGGAACTTTTTTTCAATCATTTGGAGCCAATCTGAGGGGGGAGCGGGTCAAAATTCGTCCGGAGCCATCATAAGGACCACTCTAATGTGGGGTATTCCTGGAGATTTCGGCAACTTCGGACAGTTGGGTCAACATTTTTGCCCCCCCAATTTTTTACGTTAATATGTGTCGAAAATGAAGACACACGTATTTCGGCGTTTTTTATTTTGAGCCCCCGCTTTTGAGATACAGTCAAATGAAGTTTTTGAACTATTGACAATAACTTGAAAAACCACGGGTGTTTTTTTTTTTTCGTTTTTGAACGCTCTATACAATGAAAACATTTACGATTATGATGCGCAAATTAAACAATTACTTATAAACAATTAAAAATTAAAAGTTAAATACAACAAAAAAAGTACCCTTAATTATTGAAATTTTTTTTTTCATTCCTTGAACGTAAACGAAAATTTTGAGACCCCGCCGGACTTGGGCCGACGCTTCATTCGAAAGTTATAGCTTTTTTTTCTCAACACCCGGGTAAATATTTACGGGTTTTTTATGACAAAAAAAGCTATAACTTTCGAACGAAGCGTCAGCCCAACAAGTCAAGTCGGGGTGGCTAAATTTTCGGTTTCGTTCAAGGAATTTAAAAGAAATTTTTTTTGTTTTTAATCAAGGGTACATTTTTTGTTCTTTTTCTAACGAAATATGGCTACCCGAGTACTCGGATATTGACATGAGTTAAAAAAAAAAAGTTTCTATGTTTCATATCTATGTCTAATAAATCGGATAATCTTTGCGATTCAATCGAGGTTAGTTAGTGTCTGGGATAAATTATCAAACGTTGCAATGCAGTCCTTCATTCTTTTTCGGCTAATGTACATTTTGATAAGAGCCTTACGGAATAAGAATGTCGGGAAACGCTGATGAGACGAAGCCGCTTGCTGGTACGAACGTGAAGCACACATTGAGCACAGCCGAGGTCGGACAAACATCATAGACGCTGGTTCGTTCAGCGTCGGATAACACGGCGCCGCGGCAACGTTTCTGCGCAACAGCACTTTACCGTTGGTCCAATAATTACTCCGATAAATCGTCATTATTTGACGCCGCTAATTGCCCAAAACCTGCGTTCTCGTTTTATGTTTGCTCGAAGATTATCTATCAGACGTTTGGCAAAGCTGCAGCCTACTTTTGTTACATCATTTAATGCAAAAACTAACATGGCCAATTCTCCAAGCCACAATTCAAATCCGATTCGATTGATGATATGAAATTTAATTACTAAATACGATGAACTTGGTAAAAAAAAGGTATTGTATGATATTCAATAAATGTGATACAACTGAAGTTTACTCAATAAATTTTAATGAATTTGATTAAATTGAAACTTCCTGAATGAAATTTAAATCAATTTAATATACATTTTTGGAATAAAATTAGTAAATACATAAAACGAATTACTGCTGGAACTAATTTCTTACATTATAGTTCAATTACATTCAATGGACCGCAATCTTTGAATTCTCAAACAACAACAAATTCAACAATGAATTCGATGAACCGGATGAATTAATATTATCCAAATGAATAATTGCAGCAAGTAGGAAAACTTTCGTTGCTTATAGCCAAATTTTTTAAATAAATTCTTTATCGTGCATCCAATTGGTGTTATAAATGTATTAATGATGTAGTGTTTAATGATGAATCAACGAGATTTTTAACCTAATTATCAGTTGGTTTGTTATCTCGCGCAAATATTTTTCTGCTTCTTGAAAGGCTCCACTCATTATTTACTTCTCACAACTGTCAAAAAGAACTCGCAGACTGTTATGAAGAGTTATTGTCGTGTCACATCTGTTATTTTCATTTTCATGCTCAGACGCATCGATGAGCGGCGCTCGTTTCTTCGTGTAAATTCCATTCTTCTGTCTTTAAATTACAGAAAAAAAGAAGAAAAGAGTGCAAACTGTTTCCCCCGAATTTGAGATAATGCACGAACTTTTCTAGAGATAACGCACGAAGAATTAATAAAATAGTCTGTCTATGGTGAACTATTTTTATAATTCCGTTGCGCTCAGATGTACACTCAGAGAGGATGTCGTAAGTCTGGCGTATTACCAATCAGATTGGATATCCCCCCTGAGGGTACATACGAGAAAAAAACTTGCGAAGTGCGTTCACGACAGTCTGACCGTTTCTCTAATATATATAATCCGCTTGAAGAAAGCGATAAGAAATGATTGTCTAACAATGTTATGTGAGTATGCCGCGTGTACGATATAGTGAAACTTGGGTGAGATAAACAAGCAATCCTCAATCGACGGAACAACGAAACGAACGAAAGAGATTTTCAATGCTGATATCTGTTCCCCAATGTCTACAAATTCGTACATGTAAATAAAATATCATTGTGATACATTATTCGGTTCCAGAGCTGTACTATATAATACGTCGCGAGCCCAAAGTCCACGTTTTTGCGACAGAGTACCGCCGAGTTGCTAGAAGGTGACGTCCGGGATCGATCGAAGCTGACGCGAGTTCCGCCGAAACGGAAGTTTTTTTAAAAAAACTCAAAGTCCTATAAAATCCGAGTTTCTCGGTAGATTTGGCGCAAATTGAAAACCAAACGTTCGTGAAAATGTTGTATTAAACTATGTATTTAGACCGGTGACTGAAAACTTGCTGAAGCTAGAACGGCGTTATCTGACTCGCACTCATTGTGGCTCGGTCGATGTAGCACACGTCACCTTAAAACGTTGTGAAATCCACGTTGCTGCGTCAATTATTTTAAGAATTACAGATGATGAAAAGATTACGAGACTTCATGTGTGTCAAAAGTTTGATTGCTGTATCTCAAACGAATTCTTAATTATAGAGTTTTCAATTAAGGGGTTACATCTAGTTAAAATTTTTGAAAATATCAATTTATCGTTTTCGACGGATTCTTATAGTATAACCTCTCAAAAATATTCTCTGAAAATTTCAAGTCGATCCGTTCAAAATTGAGGGAGTTACAGGTAGGTTGCGCGAGCCGCGCGACGCAGGTAAAGTACTGACGTGAAACTTTAAACGCGTTTTTCTCAAAACTATGTTTTCAAAATCCGTGATCAAGATTTCTCAAAAACGGCTGAACCGATAAGTCTCAAATTTTAACACAACCTTTTTAACTAGATTTTTTAGTAATTAATCGAAGATTTTTTTTCTCCGATAAATATTTTCCATTTTATAAACAATTTAAGGCTTAAATTTTCGTTCAAAATCGAGTCTTTTATTTTGAGAAGTCGCCATTTTGTCAAAAATTATTTTTTCGCTAATTCCTTCGATTAAATACTAGATAATGTATTATATTAACGAAATTTATTTGGTTTTTTCATTTCAGATAATCCGGTCCAAAGATATCGTGATCACCGCAAAATTGGTTTTTTTTGCGGAGCTCTAGGAGATCGGCGATAGCAACATTCGCGATGATTATTTTTACAAATAAAAAATATGTAAATATATTATAAGGTTATTATAATATGTACACCAATTTTCAAATTAATAAATTGAATAGTCTGCGCGAAAAAAATTCTTGAAAATCCGTCTTTTTAAAGCCTTCTAACTGTATGTAAGGCCTTAAGTCGTTAGACACATGAAGCTTCGTACGGCGTAAATAGCTTAAATTTTTACACACTCACAAGAATGTTACTAACTGTCACTATACTCGACGCTTGCGCGGCATCAGCTGGCCGCAGCATTGGCGTTGTCACGTCGCTGCAAAACGTCGTCGCGCCAGAAGTGAGTTCGCGCCAGCCGAAACTTTAACTTTAACTAACAAATACTCAATAATTAGTACGATCATCCAGTTTAAAACTTTGCAATAATGTTCAAAATGGTTTGCTCTTTCTTTCAATAGGTTTTTTTCTAATATCTTTAGTGAATTGTGCCCGAAATCTTATTAAATCTTGCGACATAACACTCGTGTTCTTATCTCGCCCGTGTTAAATTGCCCATATTCAACAACAAATATCTCGAAAAGTGAGTCGGGTAAGAACATTTTTTTCCGGCCAAAAGATGCGGAAAAACTTGCTCTTTCCATACGTCGAAAAAAAGTCCACAGTGTTCTGTATAAGCGGCGTACTACCTTAAGCCGGTGTGTCGTGTCCGTCAATTTGGCATGAGTGCAACAGAGATAGCTGCATCACGAGATTCGTCATTAATTCGAAACGATTGAAGATTATCGAACGATCAAAAATTCAAACAATATTGCCACAATTGTTATACGTTATACTTGAACGAATTGCTCGATACCTCGTGTGGGTCGACTACATCGTCAATTCAGCTCCAGTCTAACTTACTTTCAGTTAATGATCCGATAAACTTTGTGAAAATTCGTGTTCTAACTTTGTTTATCGATCCAATAAACGAAATAAGAACGGAAATAAGCGAAACAGTTGAAAAGTTTAAGTCTGCCGGCTTAATTTCGAGACATCAAAGCCTCCTTCGTTGCTATAATCTATTATAAAACTATCAGCGGGTGGCGCCTGGTTTTTCTGCGATGCATTATTATACCTGAATGCTCCGATTCCAAAAAGATTTGACAGCCTGTTGACAAGCTTGCATCGATCCGTAAGATCTGCTGGTCAAACGAAAGATGGAGGCGAATGACGGGCCAGCGGAACCGCTGCTAGCGACGCTTGCTACATCGTCGTCGTTGCAAGATGGCTGCAGCAATTTTGAACGCTCGGACGCCTGAGTCGACGAATCGTCTTCGACGTTCAACGAAATGCCGATCCTCTTCATGCCTTTCATTAACATATCCCGATGGAATCGTCGAAATTAAATTTCCTTCGCAGAATACACAACGACTTGCGCACACCTTTAACCAAACAAATACACCCTTGGCCGAAATAAAATCTCGAAATCCTTCTCGATTGTTTTTTACCGTTGCAAAAAAAATTATTTATCAACGTTTCAGAGTATCTTCGGCATTCTGACATTGATATTTCGATCAATTTACTCGTGAAACCAAAGATTTCCCGACGAGGCAATCAAAACCATTATTGTGTACCGCTATTCCCAGATCATCGGTGCTTTAAAAGCAGATGGCTACGTCCAAGGTCGGACTACGGGCTTGATTAAGAAAAGAGAATTTGAGCAATTGATCCGAGAATTATCGTAGCAGCTAATTTGCCAACTGAATCGGAAAGACAGTAGTGGTTAGTTCTGTCCGTTAGTATGCGCCATTGTCATCTGCAACAATTCAAACGAGCCTTCTTTTTCTTTCGAAAAACTGCACGTAAGTCCGCCATTGTTTTTCGCGACATTGCGAAACCACTCGAATTATCGAAGAATACGATCTGCGATTATTATTATCCGTTCAAGGACTATTTCACTGTCGCGATTTATTCCGCGAAAGAATTCGAATAGCACAGAATGAATCGATTAATTTAATTATTTTCTATAAGTTTTGTATGAAAAAAAAATATTTGAGGTGGATAAGTCGGAAAGCGAACTTTACGCGCGCAAGTGAACAATCATTTGTCATTATTTCCGAGATTAATCGATCGTGCTCCTAATGTTATTATCTTTCCACTTAGTTGCAAAGAACGACACGACTGTCACGGACGAGCTTCAAGGGGGCCAGGTGCATCTCGGCTGCGCTACAAGAATTTCACGATCGACTACCGGATCGAACGAAGACGGACAAACGATATGCTCATCGGCGAACGCTCGTCGAGATCTCGGGCTGATAAACAGCATCGATAATGGACATCCCTAGAGATATACTATCTTGATGGGTCGGTGAAGACTGTGACGACACGAATATTCGTCGATCGTCTTACAAGAAAGAAAAAAAAGAAATTGTATAAAAAATTTTGTTTCGAGAGCTTCTTGTCTGTGTTTAAAAAAAGAAATGTTTAAAAAAGATCTCCAACGTTCGAAGGTTTTTGAAGCTGATAAAAATTCGTGAATATACCGAAATGATGGCAAGACAAATTTACGATTTGAAAAAAAAAAACGTCGTTTCGTATATTGGAAAAAATATTTGCATTAAATATTTTGAGCGTGTAAAAGTCGAATCAAGTTTTGGGGAATCACCGTAAATGTAATTTTTTGACCGACAGTTTACGGTCTTGACTCGAGTCTAGAAATTTACGGTTGGGGCAGAGGACTCTTCGTTTAGTTAACGCGTCGACCGCTCGTCGCGCGTCGTCGTTGACATTAATAACACATCCGTTAATCCTAGAAATTCAGACACGTAGAATTGAGTAGAACCGATAGAGCCGCGTCGGTCGCTAAGACTAACAAGGGGAGGACCGAACATGTTAATAACGGATTTTGATGAGTCTTAGATATGTTGAAGGGGGACCCTTCCCGAGTACTAGGCTCACGGCTTTTGCTTCACTAGGCCTTAGTTTCGGAGAAAATTTTTTGAAAATCTCTTTTCGCAAAACATGTACCTCCGACTTTCATCACCAATCACGAAAGCTAGCGTAGCTCAGTGGGCAACGCTCGGGACTGGCACGTGGGCGGCCAGGGTTCAAGTCTCGTCGTTTTGTTGATTTTTTTTTTCTAATTTATTTATTTTTTGCTTCCTCATAGAGGAAGCTTTGTTTTCGTAACAACATTTTTTTTCGAGATTTTCATGAAAACGTGTTCAGAATGTCCCAAAACATCTAAAAAACACAACTGGAAAAAATGTCCGGATGTATGTATGTGTGTGTGTGTGTGTGTGTGTGTGTGTGTGTGTGTGTGTGTGTGTGTGTGTGTGTGTGTGTGTGTGTATGTATGTAACATCGGTTGAGCGTTCATAACTTGAGAACGGCTCAAGATATCAAGCTGGAATTTGTCACACATGTAGAGGGTTCACGGCGCATAGCATAATTCAATTTTTAGAAAAATCCATACAGTTTTTTCGTTTTTACCCGATTTTTAAAAAATTCAAAAAATTATTTTTGGTCTCTAGCTTCCACAATTTTAGAGATATCGACCTCAAATTTAGTATAATGTTGTACGACCACAGGGTGATGCTCGTCACTAAATTGGAAAAAGATCCATGCAGTGCTTTTGTTTTAAGAAATTTTAAAAGGTGTAAAAAAATGGTGTGCGCACTCTAGCTGTCACAATTCTCTAGATATCGGACTAAAATTTGGTACGTAGCTGCACTATTATCAAGAGACGTTTCGGATTGAATTTGGGCGAAATCCATCGAGCTATTCATATTTTATGTCATTTTGAAATTTTTCAAAAATGAACGTAAGTGCTCTACCTTCCACAATTTTCGAGATATCTGGCTAAAAGTCAATACAAAGTCGCACTATTATTGGAAGATGTTTCGTATTGAATTTGGGCAAAATCCATCCAACCATTCATATTTTATGTCGTTTAGAAATTTTTTTAAAATCGTCGCGCGCGCTCTAACTTCCACAGTTTTTGAGATATCGGATCAAAACTTGGTACAAAGTCGCACTATCATCGAAAGATGTTTCTTATCGAATTTGGGCAAAATCCATCTAGGCGTTTAAATTTGATGCGACTTTCAATTTTTTTAATTTGACATGGAATTCACTATGTATTTATTCTGGACTAGATCGATTTACGAACCGATTTTATAGAAGAACAAGGGTGCAAAGTCGAACCTTGCACATTGCTTCCTCATAATTTTTCGAATTCGACAAAGCTTCCTCTATGTGGAAGCCAAAATTGATCGACACAGTTCCTCATAGGCATAATAGGCGAGCTGTTATCAAATGGGGAATCGGCAAAAGAGACTCAGAGTTTCCTCAAAAACGAGTGCTTCCACCACGATTTTGATAATAACCGCTCCGAGTCTTTCTCGCATATTGATGCACCGACGAATTTGCCATTGAGGAATCGCATGCCAAGCTCGGCGAAGTTCATTCCCCAATTCTGCGAAAGTCCTTGGTCGATGCAGGTTTTCTCGGACCTCCTCGTGGTACGTCATGGATAACGCTGATGCCGGCGGTTTCGCAGTACAAATATTGATAATTGTTTCTCACCCTCGTAATCATTATACGGGAGTCGCGATCACACGCAAATGCAATCTTCCTTATTTGATGGTTAAAACTTAGTCAGAGAAAATCATAAAGAACTTTCGGAAAAACCATTTGAGGAAAAAAAATGTTTGCTCTACAGATTTTTCCAAATTTCATGAAAGATTAAGAAATTACTGTCGTAGGTCTTTAACCGTTGAGGATGTAGCAGCACGAAGCGAAAGAGATTTCGGAATTTTTTTTTATTCATGAAAATTAAAACTAAAAAAACCCCGATTCATAAAAGATGCATAATTTTCCGCAGAGATAATGTAATTCAAACATGTTCGGATCTTTTTTATTTATAAAAATGACGAAAAAAATTATTCCACAGTTAAGTCAAACATTAGACAGCTGCGAATATGCAGAAAAAAAAATTGCAGCAACTCGGGATTTGGCACGATTGTTAATGACAGCATGAACTAGGAAATGCTAGGTCCACATTTAAAATTTCGCAATTCTTTGCAAAATGGCGGCTACATAACTAAGGAATGACAGAGAGCCATTTTTTCACATGTTTTTGAAGTGTAAATATTGCGGAGAAAAAAAAATTCTTCTGCAAAATCTCGTATGAGCATTTTGAAGACGATAATTTTATCTTTTTAATGATATTGAAGCAATTGTTGTACGATCATTGTTTCAGGAGATACAAAAATGTGTTTTTTGCTTTGGGAGTACATAACTCAGTCAAAAAAAGTCGCACAGTAATAAATAAAGTAGCATTTTGCACAAAAATAAACAAGCTATCGAATGTTCGAAATAAATTTTCTGTAGAAAATTTGTCGAACGCCGCGCACCTTCCCGAATTTTGATAAAAATTGAGACAACAGTTTTTCGTTTGTTTTGGCCCTTGGCACAGGGCAGCGGGGCATAATAAAAATTCCTTCAACCTTCGATTCGAGAAGTCAAAAATTCAAGCTAATAAACAAGTTGTGAATTATCTGAACCCGACTATTTTCCGCGGAGATACAGATGCCTGAAATTTCGACAAATTCCGACTGTTCCCAAGTGGTCCTTTAATTTTTTTAATGAGTGTATATTAAAAACAACTTTTCCTCAATCAAATTGTCAGCCCATATCCCTGAACGATTTGCATTTGCTAAGGTCAAAAACAGGGTACATCGAAATGTTACTCTGGACGTAACACATGTATGGGTTATCTCATTCCACGTTGACGCCGTTTGTGTGGCAAAAATAATGCAACTTATGTACGGTGTAAGCGTGGCAGGAAAAAATTTCAGATAAAGCCGTAGAATATCTTTTATACACTGACAGTGTCAACCTCTCGTGCAGACGGCGCTCTAGTCACTGCCGCATTCTACACATGACGCATTAGCAAACATTTCGCGTATATCGCGAAGGTTGCCAAGAATAGCGATGGCGGGACGACGAAAACGACGACATGGAACGCGAGCACCTAAGGATCCTCGTCGGCGTGATACATCGTCACTGCATGTTGCAATCGATACCTAATACATGTATGCGCAAGTGCGAACATGACGTCACCTTCGCTGAAACAAATTCCTGACTGCGATGATGAGTTTTAATTGGCACGCACGGCACGGAGAACAAGCTAATCCGGCCAAATGTTATTTTTGTGTTTGACTCGGGAGAATCCGTCACCTATGCCCTGTATCATCTTTATTAGGGCGGCTTGAAAGAAAACTTTTTTTTTTTTCTTCAACCAAAACACACTCACGCCAAAGTATCTTCCATCAAGAGAATTGTGTCCAAAGATGAGCCCGATCGGAATATTTTTAGGGGTCGCGCAAGATTTTTCTAGTTTTCCCATTTGATTAACATGGGAAGGGCGTCGAGTTCCCATTCAAAAAAATCGTAGCTCCGCCAATTTTATAGGTACGTTGATCTGGTTTATTATTGGAATTATTTGATTTTCGTCACTTCGGGTGACCCTACTGCAACGCAATCATTCGTAATTTATCTTGTTAAAGCTCATTTTCATCGATTCACGTTCATTCGATAATGAAAATATTGCGCCGTGTTATTCAAATGTAAACATTTAAAAAAAACCGAGGCAACCCCTTAAAATAGTCGGATCGGGCTTAATTCCGCGCGGAATTTTACGGAGCCAAAAATGACTCATACAAAAGTTGTAAGTATTAACGAGAATTATTTTTAAGATTTTTTAAACACATGGTTTCCATTTTAAACCAATTTGTTGTCTACCATAGCGCTGCCATTTTGGAATTTTTGGAAAATTTATTTTTTCGGATGTCCTCCTTCAAACCCTAATTGAACTTCTATTCGATTGGACTCATTTTTTCGTGGAAACCTGAAGTATAAATAAAAATGCGACACTCGGTATGTCTGTACCGGAAAAGAACAACATATTTATGGAAAAATAAAATTATCGACGGAAGTTGCAATTGGATCACAAAGGTCCGCACGTCGTTTTAAGCAGTTTTTCAAGCGCTTTCAAATGAAACTAACCAGATCAACGTACCTATAAAATTGGCGGAGCTACGATTTTTTGAATGAGAACTCGACGCCCTTCCCATGTTTATCAAATGGGAAAACTAGAAAAATCTTGCGCGACCCCTAAAAATATTCCGATCGGGCTCATCTTTGGACACAATTCTCTTGATGGAAGATACTTTGGCGTAAGTGTGTTTTGGTTGAAGAAAAAAAAAAAGTTTCTTTTCAAGCCGCCCTAATCTTTATACCGGACGAATTATTTTGTCGCGCTCTAACTTAAAAATTCCAACTCCCCATCAGCTATACATCAAGTTAAAAACAATCGAATGCACCAAGCACGAAGTTGCGCGTGCGCGCCAGTCGCTAGACTGTTACTGATGAGTTTGGACCTCGTTTCATGAGTTATTTACTTTAGAAAAATAATTTTCTTGTGTTTACGCGAAAACCACGCTGGTCTGTCTTGACCGAAGCCAATGTCACATTTATAAATGGATATGTCTGTCGTTTCTTCGCTTGAGATCAACATAATGCGTAGAAACCGTTAGTTACCTCGTGGAAACGATGTTCGAGACGCTGCACGATGTCCTGAGATCGTCCTCTTAGCAGAGCGAACTGATTCTTACGATTGTCACCGGGCACCGGCACATGTCTATAACATCTCGCACCTGACACTGTTGTTTTTGACTTCAGATGCGACATTGTCGTTACTGTTCCTCAAATTCAGCACTGAAGCACAAGTCGATAACGCGCCAATGTGTTAGACCAGTGTAAAACTTTTTTTGAAAAATATAATCAATTTTTATTTTCAAAATAATTTCAAAAAATTTAATTTTTTGAAGAACTCGAAAGCCCGAGACTATAGACTGCAATGCGCTGTGAAATCACATTGTGTTTTTTACGCTATGTTCGCGTAGCCGTGTAACGAGGTCGCAGCTTGCAACGCGATAAGCGTCGCGTGTGCATTGAAACAGCCGTAAGCTTTCAGCCCGATATCACTGATATACAATTTCAGACGGTCGTCCAATTTGAAGAAATAAGCTTAGATTTTCGTGGATCTCGAACGACCCGTAAACGCGCTGGTGTATTCGTACCCGGGTATGCAACTTTTTTCTCCCATTGCGCCCTCGCGACCAACTAAACTCGCTCAATCTGTCAACGACGATAAAGATAAGAACTCACAATGACGGATGTTACCACCACGCTTTCGCTTAAGAATTGAACGTTTCGCGATTGATCTCGCGGTGACTGTTTTCTTTATGTATAATCTGCAATGAACGCGCAATGTGGGAGATATGATTGTTTCCTATTGTTTCAAATTGGAACTGCAGAGATTACTAATTACAGTTTTTATTAATCGGAACGGATATTTTATTCGTACGATTGTGATAGAAAGGTTTGATACTCGTATCATGAAATTCATTGATCGATTGTTCGGTTACAAATGGACGAAGTGGAAATCGAAACTGCTTATAAATCATTGTAACGATTTGGAGTACGATCAACAAAAATCCACGTTACAAAAATGTCGTCTTGAATCACTTGAAATGAAGTCGCTTGAAATCATTCGGAATCTTCTGAGATTATAAGACTTTCGAAACCCTTCGGTTAAGTTACTCAATCACTTAGACTTAAATTAATTGAGATCTGGAAAGATTTTTACACTTAAAATCATTTTTTTATGAGACGTAAATAGGACGATAAAAATCTAATCTCCCGCCGCAGCATCTTTGCAACTAGCGCACCCTGCATGACCGCGAACGCGCACTTGAACAGTCTCACATGCAGATCAGGAAATCACTGTGGCGGGGGTGGTTACAACTAATGTGATCACGTTGTAGTTCTAGTTTCAGCCGGTAGACCTCCATTGCGATCATTAGACATGGTATACGCGTGTAAACGCGTACGAGCGAAGTGAATATCTGTATAGGTGACACTGTTCGATCGGAGCGCTCTGAGCGGCCTCTTGAGTAAGTTCTGACGTGTCTCGTAACAAGGAACGCGCGTGCGACAAGCTTCGCAAATCTATACACAGTTTCGCGTGGGATTCCAAAATAATCGAGTTTAGCCGGACAACGGTATACGAACGTCTGAGCCTCCCTTGTCGATGATTTCGGAACTAACGCAAAGTAAAATTCTCGATTAGGGCTGTAATCTGAGTTTCTTCTTAAGTCAGAGATGTTACAATTGCAATAATGATTGGCAAATCGTTTGATTCTTAAATCCAGTTTTTTCGTTTGAAAATATCACTCTTACTCGATTCATTTACCGACTCGTTTGGATGGGCGAGCTTCGGGGCTCGCAAACGCGTTGATAACCCCGGATCGTCCGGTTAGATAAGACGCGATAAACGGGATTTATAGCACGCGCGAGACAAAGCCTCGCCGACGGTGCGTCACGCTGTTTCTTTCTCCCGCCCTATCTCTCTTTCCCACTTTTTGTCGCGGGTTTACCCCGCCGCTGCGTGGTACTCGAAAAAGTGTGTCAATCGCAAGGAAACAATCCAGCATTAGTGTGACCCTGGTAGCTCTTCGAACGAGGCGTCACTCGCCGGTGTTCAAACACTTCTACAGGATATGAAAATCGGTAGTATTTCAATACCAGTGAAGTAGCGGGTTCGTTACCGTTGGCTAATGTTTGCTGGAGTATCCGTTAGCGTGATAGAAACCCACTTGTTACCAGTGAAGAATTAACTATTGGTCGCTTCACGAGATCAAATCACCGTTCGGAGCGCGGCGGCGATGAAATGGGTCCCGCGAGATTAATTGAAAGTTCCTCGTATGTCAATTAGTGCACGTGCGGAGATTAGAATTTGACGAATGATTGATTCACAAGTAGCCAGCATACCCGGGATGAAACATTCTTTGTAGAAAAACGATAGAATCGATTACATAAGCGGCCAGAGCGACATTTTTATATTACCGGAAAATGCTCGTTTTTTATTTTTCCGAATTAATTACAAAATGTATGTTAAATGTAGAATATTGGAAATGACCTATCTAATAGTCTATATTTTGTAAGAAAATATTTAGCCCCAATTGAATAGCAGTATGGAACGTGATTGATATAAAAACGCAATAAAAAATAGCGTTCAGAGAAATGTGTATTGAGGACGTGAATCAGAAGAGGACTATGTGTAGTTTGGTCCCGACTAAAAAATCGATTTCTAGCCACGATTGAACGAATATAGACACGTGGACGATATAAAATTGATAACGAAGTGATATCGTTAGTTACAATTAAATTGAGTTCACTTCGCTCGATTATCACGCACGATTGCCACGGTGGACTGAAGAGGCGACGCAGAGTAAGGGGGGGGAAATTTTTGTTATCGGAAGGATCGATTGGCATTGACACGATAGTACGCCGTAACGGACGGGGTCGGCTAGAGGAGTTGCTAAAAGCGACAGGTACGAGGCAGTGATTGCCTACGGACTGTTTGCACCGACAGTAATGATCACAATAGACTCTCTGTGCCAGGTACAACAATAGTACGGGCACCTGTCGGAGGTCAGCGCGTGGGGAGAGACAGATAAATGGAGAGGGATGAGCCACGTGCTCGATGCGCGGTAGCGTTGTCACGTATAGTCTATTCATCGGTCTGCTCCAACGAAGAGATAGAGTGAGGAATTTAGGACCACTTTGTTGTCGCCCGTGTAACGTGGGGGTGTGTACCATTAGAGTGGTCCTTATGATGGCTTCGGACGAATTTTGACCCGCTCCCTCCCCAGATTGGCTCCAAATAATTAAAAAAAAAGTTCCCTAAATTAGCAGCCCGCCATCTTTAAAACCGGCCATTACCAGCAGGGGTCATTTTCCCCCTTTAAAATACACAGGATTTACCGACTCTCTAGTAATATCCCTATTCGGGTCTCTTGAAATCATCTTAAAAATCCAAGAAGTATCTCAATGAGTCCGTGGCACCTTTGTGCATGAAAAAAAAAATTTTACGGTTCGATTTTGAAATGGTTATGGGTCGTTCCACGCCGATATATAAAAATATTTTTCGGGTTTTTTTAATTCCCGGATAATTTTGTCAGAAAATTTTTTAGATTTGAAATATCAATCCTAAAATTCAAAATACTGATCTTGAAAGCCATATTGGTCATTCCGACTCAATTTGTTTTTTTTTTCTTCTTTCGTTTTTCCTCTAGTTGCCGAATAATTTTATCAAAAGAAAGTTCAGAATATCCGATCTTATTCTGAAAATTGAAAATACTGGTCTTGAAATTAATATGGGCTATTCCAACTCGAAACACTATTTATTTTGGAAAATTAAATTTCAATGGAAAATAAAGAATGTTTCTAGTTAGAATGGCCCATATTAATTTCAAAACCGGTATTTTTAATCTTTAGAATGAGATCGGATATTTTGAACTTTCTTTTGATAAAATTATTCGGCAACTAGAGGAAATACGAAAGAAGAAAAAAAAAACAAATTGAGTCGGAATGACCAATATGGCTTTCAAGATCAGTATTTTGAATTTTGAGATTGATATTTCAAATCTAAAAAAATGTATGACAAAATTATCCGGGAATAAAGAAAAACCGAAAAACATGTTTGTATATCGGCGTGGAACGACCCGTACCTATTTCAAAATCAAACCGTAAGATTTTTTTTTCATGCACAAAGGTGCCACGAGCTCATTGAGATTGAGATTGGATTTTTAAGATGATTTCAAGCGACTCAAATAGGCATGTTACTAGAGAGTCGAAAAATCCTGTGTATTTCAAAGGGGAAAAATGACCCCTGCTGGTAATGGCCGGTTTTAAAGATGGCGGGCTGCCAATTTGGGGAACTTTTTTTTTAATTATTTGGAGCCAATCTGGTGGGGGAGTGGGTCAAAATTCGTCCAAAGGTAATATAAGGACCACTCTAGTGTACCATACACCGTGAGTCGAGGATGGGAAAGTGCAGGTGGTCAACCCAGTTGAAGAGCTTTTCTCTTTCGGTACATTGGCGGATATCTCGAAGGGTGCCGTGAGCCCTTTAACAATTTTCCGTCTTATCCGATAACCTTTAGTTTTAAATATCGAAGAACACAGTCACACTGACGATAAAGCCACCGGTTAAGATGCTGTGCTAGTTCTCAGAAACACAAGTAAACATTTTTACAAAAAAACCCGACTCCAAAACTTTGGCTATCTGTACAAACTTAAGGTGGCTTCCTAGTAAATAAGTTTTCTTGAGAACCTTTTTGAACTTGGGCCATGCATTTATTGGACCGTTATCTAAACATTCATGGAACTTGTAGGAAACTGTCTTCTCCTGAGCGGAGATAATTATCGTCGAGCTTGGTCGCTTATGGCACGTGAGGCATACCTAAAGCCTACGGAGAAGTGACTTATTTGACTATAACTCCGGAAGTTTTCTTGAGATTTTTTTCAAAAACTGAACAACGTTGGAAGGGAGTTACATGAAGATTGTGATTACATTTTCTCCTCTTATTTTGAGAGTAAGAGGTTTTAAGAATATAAAAAATGTGAACGCCGCGCGTTATGGGAGAGGTGCCTTGTGACGGTCTGGCCACGTCGAAGTGGAATGAAATATGCAGCTGCTGTAGCGCGGTACCACATTTATTTGCATTTGTATTCTCACCCGGAATCAAATGAGTTATTTTTTTAATGTAAGTAAATAGTACCGATTTGAATTGAAGACATGCATTTTTGATAATCAATTAATTATTTAGATTCCGGTAATGTATTCGAAAGAATTTTTGCAGGAAATCTGTGATAAATTTGAAATTAATTCAAATGCCCTCAAATTTCGTTGACATATTCGGTAAAATATACTTGATGAATTATAAACTGAAAATGGATTTCAAATTCATGATTTGTGCGGAAATTTATTAAACATATATCTTTGAAATGTGAGGGTCGATCTAAAACATAACCTACAATTGAAAAACGGTTCAGAGAAGCCAGAAAACTTCTGAAAAAATGATTTTCTGAGAAAATAATTTTTCTAATAATAATACTTATTCGTTAACCTGAAAGGGTGGATGTGGAATTAAAAAAGAAAAATCACAACTAATCGTTCTGACATTTTCAACTATTATGTATTGACATGTAGAAATGTATTTTATCATCATTGGAACTACACTTACATATGTGCCAAGTAGAGATAACGGGAAGTGGGTGAAATTCAACAATAAACGGGATTTATCCCCTACTTATCCATCCCTAGAGGTCAAATATTTTCTCCAAATTTGAATAGAAGCACCCTCGAGATATAGCTTATTCAATAAAAAAAAAAGAATTATTAGTATAGGTTCATAATCGGCGAAGATATTGCTCAATACACACACATATATGGGATATTCCACGTCAACTCAGACCGATTTGACCCTTCCTTGACGATTAGGTCGAAATGTTTGCCTCCTAATTTTTTACATGAATATATGTTGAAGATAAAGAGACCCGTATTTCACGGTTTTTCATTTTGAGGTCCCGCTTTTGAAATACAGTCAAATGAAGCTTTTCAACCATTGACGGTATTTGGTCATTCGAATCGATATATCTCAGCAATGGTTAGTGATAAAGGGAAAGCCACAGGTGTTTTTTTCGTTTTTGCACGCTCTATACGATAAAGATATGCATGATTATGTTGCGCCGATATAACAATTATTTGTTAACAATTGGAAATTAAAAGTTAAATAAAACAAAAAATACTCTTTTTTTTTTAATTTTTTTTCCTTGAATTTCTTGATTAAAAACAAAAATTTTGAGACGTCACCGGAATTCCGCGTCGACTTGGTTCCGAAGTTACAGCTTTTTTAACGGGTTCACCGGTTAAACAAATCGATGTATCTCAGCAAAGGTTAGTGATAAATTGAAAAACTGTCAGGGTTTCTTTTTCGTTTTTGCACTCTATAGATGATAAAGTTATTCATAATTATGTTGCACCTATAAAGCAATTGTTATTAACAATTGAATAATTTGCAATTGTACAAAACTAAAAACACTTATTTTATTTTTACAAATAATTTTTTTATGGATTCTGTTGAAGTATATATTATATGTAATCCGTTAACATTATATATATACGGTTGTCTTTTCTTCACTTTAGTTTAAAAAGAAAAAACAAAGGACACGACGTAGCACGTCATTCTGTAAACAGGCGTTGACAACGCCGGATCGTTCTATATTAAATCACCTATTAAACGTATTACTTCTCAAGTTATTTAATATACTGCGCTAACAGGTTATGGGCCCAGTCTAGTGAGCAAGAAAAATATTTGAGAATAATAAGTTGACTCGAGTGTAATAATTTAGAATGGAGCACAGGATCGAAAAACTCTCGTCGGACAATTATGATACATGGAAGTTACAGGCAAGATCGGTTCTTGTGAAAAATGGACTTTGGAAGTACGTGAACGGCGATAATCAAAAGCCAGAAATAATAAGCGACGATGCCAACGCTGCACATGCAGTGGCTAAATGGGAAGAAGAGGACTTTAAGGCCGTAGCGGATTTGTTACTTATGATAAGTATATCTGAATTAAAACAAGTTCAAGAATGCGGTACTTCAAGGGAAATTTGGCAGAAACTTGAGGCTATTTATCAATCGAAAGGACCTGCGAGAAAGGCCACACTTTTTCGTAGGTTGATTCTTCATCGAATGAAAGAAGGTGACGATGTTCGATTACATATGGCAGGTTTCTTCGATGCTGTGGATAAATTACAGCAGATGCAAATTCAAATAAACAAGGAGTTGTTGTCGATTTTACTTCTGTACAGTTTACCTTCGAATTTCAACGTTTTTCGTACAGCAATAGAGACCAGAGATGAACTACCAGATCCGGATGTACTTAAAACGAAGATAATGGAAGAGAGTGATTCGAAAAATCATGAAGGAGCGGATGCTGTGCAAAACGCGATGGTGATAAACAGAAAATCACAAAAACAATGGAAATATAAGTTGGATGGAAATAGAGATTCCGGGATTCGATGTTTTCGATGTAAAAGAATCGGTCATAAGGCAGCGGAATGTCAGCAGAAATATCTAGACTATCAAGAAAAGGCTGGAAGATCCGAGGAAGAAGGATTTATCGCAAACGAGGAGAACGAGCAAAATCATTTTGCGCTTAAAGTTAAATGTGCGACATTTCGAAATAGCTGGTGTTTAGACAGCGGTTGCACCTCGCATATGTGTGCGGAAAAAGAAAAGTTTGTGTCTGCAAGTCAACAAAATCAACTGTTGAATCTAGCCAGCAATACAACGACTTCAATCAAAGCAAAAGGTATCGTAAAAATTATAACGTCTAATGGAAAGGAAGCGAAGACTTATAATCTTGAAGAAACGTTGTATGTCCCTGATTTAAGAACAAATCTACTATCAGTAGCGAAAATAACAGAAAAAGGAAACAGAGTTATATTTGAAAAAAATATTGCTATCGTAGAGGATGTAAATGGAATCGTAAAAATGGTAGCGGATAAAATCGACGGGCTTTACTATATTAGAAACGCACCTGAAAACACGTGTAATGCGTCGATCGAGTCAAAAAACTCGCAGATGATTACTTGGCATCGGAGATTTGGTCATTTACATGAACGTGCCTTAAAGGAAATCGCTAAGAAAAATAATATAATTGGAGTAAAAATCGATTCAAACGAGGATTTACCACCGTGTCATGTTTGTATCAGAGGAAAATTAACCCGTACTCCTTTTCCGAAAGACTCGGTGAGAAGCTCGAAGATTCTAGAAATCGTTCATACCGATGTCTGTGGACCCATGCGAACTCAATCCCTCAGCGGTGCTCGTTACGTTGTTACATTTATAGATGACTACTCCAGATGGTGCGAGGTTAGATTTCTCCGCAAGAAAAGTGATGTTCAAGAATCATTTCGGAAATTCAAGGCCTTGGTGGAAAATCAGACTGGGTCAAAGATAAAATACCTTCAATCTGATAATGGTCTTGAATACTGCAACAAAAGCTTCGACGAATTTTTATCTAGTTGTGGAATCAAACGACGATTAACAGTAAAACACAATCCTGAACAAAATGGAGTTGCTGAAAGAAAGAACCGGACGTTAATCGAAACAGCGAGATGTTTGTTAATCGAGTCCGGATTACCGGACACATTTTGGGCCGAAGCCGTGGCTACAGCGAACTACGTCGGAAATAGAGCTCCTTCACGGTCTCTTAATGATGAAACAGCATTTAAAAGGTGGACAGGGAAAAAACCGATTGTAGCGCACTTTCGAATATTTGGAAGTCAGGTATATGTTATGGATCGGACACCAAATATGGGTAAATTTGAACCACGATCGCGAGATGGAATTTTTATCGGTTACTCCGACGAAGCTAAAGCATATCGTGTGTGGATACCTGATGAACACAAAATTGAAGCTTCTCGAGATGTAAAATTTTTGGATAAATTCCAGAATCAGGGAAAGTTTGAGGAATTCATGCCAAAAGAAAAGGAAGAAACAACTGTTCCCTCAAATAAAAATAATGAAGCCATACGCAATTGTGAGTATGTGGATATATTGACTCCACCTGAAAATGAAAATCTGATAGAAGAGCAGCACGAAGATATTCAGCACCGGGAACAAGAAGAAAATGAAGCAGAAAATATTCTACAACCAAATCATTTGGAACAGGAAGAAGTAGATGTACAAATAAATTTGAACTCACAATCAAGAAACCACGCATTCCCTTTAAGAGGTCCAGGAAGATCAAAAATTGTTAGGACTGGAAATAGAGGACGACCAACAAAGGTATATCAACCTGCACGCATGCAAAATGTTGTGGAAGAACAACGTAATGCAAATTTTCTGAATAAATCTGGGAGTGGAGAATCTGAATTTGAAGATGCGACAGATTCACAAGAATTTTCAAACTTGGCAGAAATACCCTTGAAAGAAGCAATGAATGGACCAGACGTTACCGCGTGGAAGCAAGCTGTAAAAGAGGAATACAGAGCACAGATAAAAAATGATACTTGGGAAATTGTTGATAGACCACGAGACAGAAATGTTATTAGCTGTAGAGTTATTCTGCGAAACAAGCTAAATGCAGACGGCTCAATAGAGCGACGAAAAGCTCGGTTGGTAGCTCGAGGATTTACTCAGAAGGCTGGTGTTGACTTTCATGAAACTTTCTCACCGGTAGCTCGTTTAACTTCGATACGATCGATTATGGCCATGGCAGCCAATCTCGAATTTAAAGTGCATCAATTGGACGTATCAACAGCGTTCTTAAATGCTGATCTAGTTGAAGATGTTTACATGGAGATTCCAGTTATGCTTCCCGAAATGATGGAGTTGATTGCTCAAGAAGAAAAATCGAAAGATTCTAAAATATACTCGAAGACTTGTAAATTGATTCAAGCTATGCGTACTGGAGATAAAGTTTGCTTACTCAAAAGAGCACTATATGGCTTGCGACAGGCTGGTCGCGAATGGAATTTGAAATTTGACGAGAATCTTCGAGAAGTCGGTTTAAATCCTATCAGTGCTGACCCCTGTGTCTACAAAGCAATGAAAGAGAATCATTTGATGATCACAATAATTTATGTTGATGACATAATTTTAGTTTCACGAAAAGAAGAGTGGATAGAAGAAATTAAAATGAATCTTATGTCGAAATTTGAAATGCGAGACCTGGGAGAGATTGGATATTGTCTCGGAATTCAATTTTCGCAAAAACCGGGGAGAATAGAGATGTCGCAAGAGCGTTACGTTCAAGATGAACTGACACGATTTGGCATGGAAGAGTCGAAGCCTGTTCGAACTCCATACGACTCCAGTAAGAAACTTCGAAAACCAGAACATGCAGACGAACATTTAATGAAAAAATACCCATATCGTGAATTAATTGGATCCCTCATGTACTTAGCCGTCTGTACGCGTCCGGACATTTCGTTTGCAGTCAGTCATATGAGCCAGTTCAATGATAATTACGACGAGTCGCATTGGGCAGCAGCCAAACGAGTGCTTCGATACTTAAAAGGCACAGCCGGATATAAACTTGTCTACACAAAAGAACAAAATCGGTTGACAGCTTTTACAGATGCAGATTGGGGCGCTTGTGTCGAAGATAGAAGGTCTTTTACCGGATACGCCCTAATTTTTGGCAGTACAGCTGTAAGCTGGGAGTCCCGTAAACAACGAACAGTTGCATTATCCAGTACTGAAGCAGAATATATGGCGCTCTCAGATGTAACTAAGGAGGTCATTTATCTACAGCGATTTTTCGAGGATATTGGAGTTACAATTAACTCCCCTGCAATACTTTACAATGACAATCAAGGAGCACACAAATTGGCGAAAAATCCAGTATTTCATGGAAGGACAAAACATATAGATATTCGTCATCATTTTGTTCGTGAAGCGGTAAAAGAAGGTCGAATTCTGATTCAATACATGCCTACTGAAGATATGATGGCAGATGTACTTACTAAGGGACTCACTAGTGCGAAGCAGCTCAAATGTCTTAACAAATTTGGACTACAATTTACTGATGAAGAAGAATAGTGAATGTTCTCGGATTAAGGGAAAGTGTTGAAGTATATATTATATGTAATCCGTTAACATTATATATATACGGTTGTCTTTTCTTCACTTTAGTTTAAAAAGAAAAAACAAAGGACACGACGTAGCACGTCATTCTGTAAACAGGCGTTGACAACGCCGGATCGTTCTATATTAAATCACCTATTAAACGTATTACTTCTCAAGTTATTTAATATACTGCGCTAACAGATTCTTTGAACGAAAACAAAAATTTTGAGATCTTATAGAGCTTACAATTAGTCCGGCGTTTCGTTCAGAGGTTGTCGTTTTTTTTCTCATGATGAACACGTTTAATGTAAAATAAACACATTAAAGCTATAATTTCCGAACGAAACGTCTGAACAAGCTCCGTAAGGTCGCACAGACGATCAAAACCAACGAATTTATCGAGAAAATATCAACTCTGACAACACTGCAGCGGTACTTCATCGATATGGTACTTCGAAACGGTGATAGGGAAAGTCACGGTCGCGGACATATAATGGACGAGAAATTTTTGTGCCTCTCCATTTATAAATGATCTGCCGCGACTTATAGGTTCGTTCCTTCCGCTCCCAAGTCCATCGACCCTAAAAAATATTGCTAAATATTCGACTGGATACTGGTGTCACACAAACTATGCGCGACTTACAAGAGGATGCTGCAAAACGGCTAACCAATTCCAAAGATAGGTATGTGCCCTCATGTGGGACGAAGTTTCTTTTACCACGCACCTCCAATATAGTCAAGCGAAACAGAAAATCATTGGATTTGAAGGTTGGGGAACACTTCGAACAAGCAAGTACGCAGACCACGCACTTGTTTTTATGCTGCGAGGCATAACCGGAAACAAAAGGTGAAATATAAGCAAGAAACAAGTTATGACAAAATAGTAAAACACGGCGTACCGCAAGGGTCTGTTCTTGGACCACTCCTGTATATAATGTACATAAATGATATAGTGAAAGAATTAGAGAAAAAAATCTGAAAAAATTCAGGCACATATAGGTCATCAAGTACTACATCCCAAAAAAATTTGACAAGAATCTGAGGGGGGGGAGGCCCGGACCGATGCCTATAGTTTATGGTTTTCTTCATATATATGTCGGTGCTTCCGATACGAGTAGGGAAGAAACACGGAGACCGTAGCGATGACGCAACATGAATGAGTGAGATGGTTAATTGCCGCCGAGCGTGAGCAGAAGCGAGCATGACTACGGGCGAATCGGCCGTCGTTGACCCGCGTCAGATTCCCATGCCGGAGCGTGAGTTGGAGAGTGCGAGCACAATGAGCGAAGGGAGTAGCACGTCCCGTGGTGGGATAGCTGCCGAATTAGTGGGAGAGAGCAAATGTTACAGGACGATAGCATGAGCGCAAGAAAGATGCCGTTGAAGGCGGGGCTTATATGTCTTCTATGTGTTTGTCACACCGATAGGACAGTAATGTCATCTAACAGATAAAAGCGACACTAATCGCATCGTCCAAAATCTAACATGGGAAGTGCGGTTCCATGTAATCTTTGTTCTTTGGTGAGGTTATGTGATTAGTATGGAACGTAGTGAGTGATTTTCATTTGTTTCCATACTGAATCACATGCATCAGGTACAATGTATAATGAACAGAATGTTCGCTTTTTCTTCTGATTTTATTGTTCAATTCTCTTAGCTAGTTCTTAGCATCTTGTTTTTTAGTGTTCCGTAGAGATCTAGGAACCCTCATGGTTTTGGTCAGTTTGTGTGTGTGTCACAGACCTCCCATTTTTTCAAACAAAAAAATTGTTGACCCCCCTCCCACAGATTTAAAAGTAATCTCGAAATATTTTTTTGCTCACCCCATCGAGTAAGGTGCCTTTAATATGTCTCCTCAATTGCAACTTAAAATGTTGTAAGACCTTTTCATTTCAACCATTCTGTTATGAGATATTCGCTTTAAAAGTCTTCATTGAGTGTCTCTCCCTCTAAGTTCTAAACTTCAATTTAAAAAATCATCAAATGAAGAGTATGCGAGTGTACATAATAATTAAAATCAACCAATTGTTTTAGAAACAAAGAACAATCAATCGATCTCTATTGAATTCCTGGAAAAATGTTCGTTGACTGAGGAAGCACTTAAGAGTTTATAATAGTTTCCATCAATCAGTTACACCACCAAGCAATTGTCTTCCATGAAATATACATTATCTCAGATTTAATGGAATTAAATTTTTCTTCCCTGCAGGTTTATCCCAAACAGATAGTCGGATATAAGCCATAAATGTTTGCCTTATCATTGAGATTATTTGCCCAAGTCAACAATGCTGGCCTTACCGCAGAAAAAGTTCTACAGGCAACGAGCTCACTCAAATCCTATTGCGGATCACTGCATAGAATAGTGAGCGATTCGCATAAGTCATTATTTAACCAACGATTCAGTTTTTTTTTTTCATCAGAGTATATTTATTATTTCCCGATAGTCCAACAAAGCCAGATGATATGGACTGGAGTTCTCTTTATCCTGATCACTTCAATGGCAAAGAAGATGGAAGAGAATCGTTACCGGTCAGAGAAGTGGAATTTGCAGATGTCGGATGCGGCTATGGTGGACTTTTGGGTATTTTTCTTCATCCGTTCGCCGCACAGATAATGAAAAATTTCAAAAATGTTTTATCCGATTATTGATTTGACATTTTAAAATAGTTACCCTTTCGCCGATGTTTCCCAACACTCTGATACTAGGCATGGAGATTAGAATAAAAGTATCGGACTACGTAATGGATCGAGTCGCGGCTTTGAGATCTTTACATCCTGGTCAGTTTGGCAATATTGCTTGTTTGAGAACAAACGCCATGAAATATTTGCCGAATTATTTTCGTAAAGGACAGGCAAGTAGTAACTCGACAGACTTTTTACCGATACTGACTTATTGATTTAATTTTTCAATAAGAAAAGTCACGCGAGCAATTTTTTAACTCAAATTTTAGCTTAAAAAAATGTTCTTTCTTTACCCGGATCCACATTTCAAGAAAGCAAAGCACAAGTGGCGTATTATCAACAAAACACTTTTAGCAGAATATGCCTATGTTCTGGCGGAGGAAGTATGGAACATTTTTTCGAATTTTAAAAACCTTTTGATCAAATTTTCATTTATTCATTTATTTTTTTATCTTTTTTTAAGGCTGTTGTATATACTGTCACGGACGTAAAAGATTTGCATGACTGGATGGTTCTACATTTTGAAGAGCATCCCTTGTTCAAACGGATCGCTGACGATAAATTGGTAAAAATTGACGAGAATTTAAATATCGTTCGTGGAAGCAAATAAAAATTTTTACTTTTTGTAGCAAACCGATAAAATTGTGGAGAAGCTGTACGAGAGTACGGAGGAAGGACAGAAAGTAACGAGAAACAAGGGTGACAAGTTTCTTGCGGTATTTCGGCGAACAGCAGATCCGTATACGGAAACGACGTATAGTTAATCTTAAGTAGGTTTGAATTTTATTTCTCGATTCTATCGATTGTATTATTTTTATACTGCAAAGCAGAGAATATACGAGCAAATAAACGCAATAAAAATTATTTATTGTCAACGATGTTACTATTTATCCACAATAAATGGGCCACGAATCTAGCTCAGCGAAGTCTTTAACCCTTCGACTGCACACTTCCGCCACCGATCTATAACTGCATACCGGGTCAGAACGACCCAAAGCGATTTTCAAACCGTTGTACCTCGGTAAATATGCATTTTTTTTGTTTTTTTGTAGAGTCATTTTATGCAGTAGATTATGCATATTTCGTGGCCCGAACCTTGTTTTTGTCCGAAACCGAAAATTAAATGCCAAAACATTCGTCCAAAGTGGGGCACATGTTGAAAAATGCATGTTGAGACGAAAAAAATCATATTTTTTTTTTTTAATCAATTTACAAAAAAAATCCTTTGGGGCTTTTCCAAAAGGACGGTATGTGGATACGAAAAAAAATATAACGTCGACCAACCTTCCAAAAAATGAATTAATCCTATGGATTGAAAGTGGGCATTTTCGGAGTAGTGAAAACTGGGAAAAAAACAACTCCAACGACTGATTAACCATAAAAAACGTATTTTTATTCTCTTTTATAATATGAAATTATTCCAGTTTACCGCAATCAACACATAAATAAAATCTGTGGAAGTTGCACATAGCTCTCTTACAGCTCGGGCACTGTTGTTTCGTTTTGTGATCGTCTTTGGTATCACACAGACTGCATCTTACGCGTTTTTCGATCTCTCACCTTTCATCTAAATTTTGCCGAGGCTCTTTTTTTTCATTTAAAATCATTTATATACTGGCCGCTATACCGGATCTTAAAGTCGGGTTCTGTTGCAACCTCCTTTCAAGAAAAGGCCGGAGTAAACCGTGAGCAATTTTTTTTTGGCATCGACGACCCGACAGTTTTTCTTTATCTTTATTCGAATTTACATTTGCGCACGTATGCAAAATGCGGCTGTTTACAACTGCCTGGTCGAGAATGCCAAAAAAGAATCGCATAGGCCATCGTCTCGATGTCATCTTCTTCTTCATCAGACATGTTTTGCCCGAAATCGTCGTTCTCGTCTGACTCTTGGAGCGAAAAACGCTCCGTATTACGATTTCGTTGCTGATTCGACATCCTAAATTCATCATTTATTATTATAGAGCGAAATAACATAAATCTATAAGCTTTTACTATCATAACACATTTACTTTTGAAGTTTCCACACAAAATTTCATAGAAAAAAAAAATCGGTTTTTTAACGCAAAACTGCACACACTGGGTCGAAACGACCCAACGTCTTTTTGGAGCGGCTGTCCTAGGTATACTGGCAGGGTCAGGGGAAGGACTATAGCGTCCAGCTATAGAGTAAGAATGGGGGCAAAATGTGGCGTCGAGATTTGGGCGATTGGACCCCCCCCCCTCTGTGATACAATCGACGGAAGAAAACTTGCTGGGTCAAAATGACCCCGAATGCAGTCGAGGGGGTTTAGGGTGTATGACACATTAGACTGGTTGTTAGGAAAAAAAGTTTTTGCAAAACTCTCCACATTTGAAGTAGATGCTATAACAAGACTCCTGTCCAAATTTGAGCTTAATCAGACCATTCTAAGAGGTTCCGCCGCGATGAAATCGATTTTGCCTTTGATTAACACGTGAGATAATTATTTTTCCAGTAAAAAGCGCCGCATTCGGCCAATATAAGTATCCGGCCATCGAAACTGAGTGCAAACGATCGTATTACGTTACCTTCCAATAGAAAAAAATGGATACAGCGATGACATTTTTTTGGAATTTATAACAATACTTAAAAACGTCAAAAAATGGGCTTAATTCGAAAGAAAGACGTGATCGATTTCGATCGCGGTGGAACCTCTTAGGATGGTCCGATTGAGCTCAAATTTGGTCAGGAGTCTTGTTATAGCACCTTAATCCACATAAATTCATGACAAGGTTATGGATTACAATTTGTTCTGGATTTCTGGATTCGAATATTAATTAATTGTTATTGTCTAATCAATGAAAGAATTGATTAATAAGTGAATTAGTTGCATTCATTACTTTTTCTACCCATCTGCTTGCATTGTATCCCGTTGAAAATTGTAAATTCATTACATGACCGATCTGTCGAATTGAAACAATTTTTTACGTTTTTAATTATTGTTGTTAATAAAAAAAAATTCATCACAGTAAATATTTTTTTCTATTTCAAGGGAACGTAATACGATCGATTGCACTTAGTTTCGATGGCCGGATACTTATATTGGCTGAATGCGGCGCTTATTACTGAAAAAATAATTATCTCACGTGTTAATCAAAGGCAAAATCGATTTCATCGCGGCGGAACCTCTTAGAATGGTCCGATTGAGCTCAAATTTGGACAGGAGTCTTGTTATAGCATCTACTTTAAATGTGGAGAGTTTCGCGAAAAAAGTTTTTCCTAAAAACCAGTCTAATGACACATACACTCAACGGCATTTTTTTTAGAGTCCACCGAAAATAGAATGCCAGTGAATGTCTAACAGCGCCGGTGAACGCTACAAAAAATGCCGCCGAGTGCCTAAAAATTCCTGGAATGCCCAAAAATGCCGCTGAGTGCCTAAATATGCCTAAGAGTGCCTAAAATGCCGGTGAGTACCTAAAAATGCCGTCACATTTCGGGATTTCGGATGATAGTCATTCATAGGCATTCACGGGCACGTTTTGAACAAAAGTGTCTACCAAAATGCCTTAGGCATTTTTATGGTGATTTTATAGACACTCAATCTGCTAGGGTATAACTGCTTTGTGAATGCTAAAGAAATTCATAATCATCAAATATCGTCAAATAGATGTTATTGCATCTCGTATCATGTTTTTTTAATCTTTTTTAATCGCTAATACCGTGTTATTAGCGATATTTGTAAATGCTAACGGAAAACTTTTGGATGGGATTATGCCCGGATTTCAATCGCTGTAAACAAAAAACTTGAAATATCAATCAAGTGTTAAGGGCTTGGCGACTTTTGAGAAAGATTAATAACAGGCGGTAAAAGTGAGAAATCGAAGAAAAATATTAATAATTATCTGCTAAATGCTTAAAATTTATAATAAATTGTGATAGCCAAAGACGATGAAACTTGGCAACACCGCACTATGTGACGTTGTTACTCTAGCGTTGGTAGTTCTGGTAGCTGTCTCGAAGCCGAAATATTGAGTGCATCGATGCCAGGGGGCCGGTGTTTGTGTGAAGTGCGCCTTGTAGGTTATAAGCGAGAACGATGTCGGCATATCCACATCGCTATAAGGGGAAATGGGTGTCGAATAAACAACTAGAAAAATTCGAAAAAAATTCGGCACAGGCGAGGAAGCTTAATAATATTAAAAAATCATCGAAAAATAAAATCCCCGAGGGAAATGTGTGTGCGACGGAAAAAAAAGAGATGTCTTCGGCAAACGAAACGTGTTCATCTAAAGACAATGAGAAGCACGTTGAAAACGCCAAGAACGTGGAAAGCATTGAAACGGCAGACAACGTTTCCGAATTTAAAATTATGAACGGACGGCGAATCGTAGAATTCGCAATACTGGGTCGACAATTGTGGTGTACCGTGTGCAAAGAAGCACTGTCGCTCGAATACATCGAAAATGAGTTTCGTCGAGGTCTCGGTTCGATCTTGTCGGTGCGCTGCCACAAATGTTCGATACTGAATACGGTTACAACAGGCAAACAACATACATCGCCTGATATGAATCGATTCCATGTCAATACAAAGCTAATACTCGGTAAGTTTTTATAAGCAATCTTTATACACTATGGTTAAATCTGAACAAAATAATAACTACTTCTACTATTTTTTAAACGTAGGTATTTTGTCTGCTGGCATAAGATGGACACATGTAAATAAAATCCTCAGGTGCCTCAATATTCCAACCATCAGCTTCAGTACACACAAGCAGTACGAAAACAAAGTAGGACACTTGATCAAAGAACGTGCCAAAGAAAGCTGTACAAAAGCTGCTGAAATGAAACGAAAGCGTACCATACGAGATGTGGCCGACATTAAAAAACTATTGTAAGATTCCCTTTGAAGTAATGTGAAGAATTTCTGGATGCAATTGACAGAAACTTCACAGAATATTTTCCACATTACGTTGTCAAACGCCGTATTCCTTTCAGAAATGTAGTCTAATACCTTTTGTGAGTTTATCATACAAGTTATTCGAGTATTGATCTGAACCTACAATTTATACCTAGGTTATTCTTACAAACGTTTAATGAATTTTATCATGGAAAAGCGAATTGCATCGAACTCGTTTTACAATTTTTTTACCAAAAGAATCTGTAGATTCTTTATCTAGTCAGAATATTCTCACGATTAATCAATGGTCGGGGGTGTTGTCTGCCATTTTTTTGACTGAGAAAAAAAATTAAAAGCTTTTTTGCCTGAACCTGATCGACCCCTCCTACCATGCCAAATTAGCATATATATCAGCATAAATATTAAGCGACTTATTTTTAACAAAATTGATTGATCAATAATGCCAAAGTAAAGCCAAAGTAGATTTTGGAATTTCTTCCTCCCTTATAATAGCGAGGTCAGAATATTCTATTTGAAAAATATATAGACTAAGTATTTTCATAATGTATTGAAACAAAAAACTGAAAATAAATCATTTTTACATCGTTTTTACAGTAATCAATGTTGGTTAATTTCACATTACTTTTTTTACTATGTAGGCCAGAAAATGTCAAGAATGATTTTATTATCCCTCGACGATTATTGTTTGAAGACGTGACCGCGGAGTCACGAGGAGAGATTCCTCAAGCGGCTCGAGAACAGTTAAGGATGTATGACACATGTGTCAAAATATGAAGAAAATTTTGAAATGTTCACAATCAATAGCTTATTTTAACAGTCAGAAGAAACATGAGAAATTTCAAGACGATTAGCTTTCCCGTTTGAAAGTTATAGCTCTATAAAATTTAACACGTGCTCGCATGGGAAACAAGGCCATTGACCAAGTATTGACGATAAATGCATCGAAATAGAATCAAACATTTTTTTTTTAATCCAATGTGTAGAATACGAATTGATAAATGCCCACAAAAAATGCAGATTGATCGACTTACTGGTTCTTGTGAAATGCATGACAAAGTATAAAAACTTAGCCCACTTTGAAGTTTTTTTCGATTTTTAACTTTAGCTGACTCATATTCAGCTTTTTCAAAAGCCCCGCGCTTCGTCAGATGGCGAGAATTGAAAGCGCGCCAACCGGCGTGTACTGCAACTAACTGCAACAGTGCCATGTCTCAGCAGTCGTAGCAGTCAGGTTGAGTCAGCTGGCCTGAAAACTTCAGTTCGGCTAATTTTCTATTCTTTTGCATGCTTTTCTCGAGAACCAGATAGACGGTCGATCTGAATTTTTTGTGGACATTTATTAATCTTTATTCTACGCACGGACATTTTTTCAAATTTTTTTCATGCTAGTTCTATGCGTTTATCGTCAATAATAGCCTCCATTGCCTCATTTCCTAAATGCCAATTGATGCCCATTGAAATGCCTATCAGTGACTGGCTAAATGCCGTGGTTATTTGAGGCATTCTCGGTCACTTTGGTAGGCATTTTTGTTCAAATCGTGACGGTAAGTGCCCAAGAGTGGCCGACCCCGAATTTCTACCCAAAAGGCCGGCACTCAACGGCATTTTTTTAGGCATTTACCGAAAAAAAGAATGCCGGTGAATGCCTAACAGAGCCGGGGAACGGTAAAAAAAATGCCGCTGAGTGCCTAAAACTGCCGAAGAGTGCCTAAAAATGCCGGTGTGTGCCTGAAAATGCCGTCACATTTCGGCATTTCGGATGATAGTCATTCATGGGCATTCACGGGCACGTTTCGAACAAAAGTGCCTACCAAAATGCCTTAGGCATTTTTATGGTGATTTGATAGGTACTCAATCTACTAGGGTGTACGCTTGCGAAAGTGGCACCGATGATGTCACGTCAAAAGATACCAAGTTTTCAACCGCGGCAGATTTAAAAGTTGTTACGAAGTATGTGTAAGTGAGGTTAGGAATTATTCAAGCGAAATAAAACGTCCAATCTATTAGGTGGTCGACGTTAAATCATGGTGAGAGAGTCACAGAAACCATTAGTTATTATCAAAAAGCAATAATAAACGTGTAATCGTGAAGTGTCGATGAAGCTTCGGACAGCGTGAATAGGTTAGATTTTTACACACTCACAACAACGTTACCAACAGTCACAATACTCGACGCTTGCGCGGCATCAGCTGACCGGAGCACTATGCGTTGTCACGTCGCTGCAAAACAGCGTCGCGACAGAAGTCAGTTCGCGCTAACCGAAATTTGAACTTTAACTAACAAATACTCATTAACTATACGGTGAAACATTCTCAAACTTTGCAACAATAACCAAGATTACATGCTGTTTCTAGTAGTAGGTTTTTCAATCCAATCTTACGATAAATGTACTCGCAATTTCGTTGAAACTGCGTCGTAGCACACGTATCCCTATACCGCCCGTGTTAAATTGCCCAACTTTAACAACAAATATCTTAAAAACTATACGGTAGAGTGCGTTTTTCAAATCTATCGATAGTCACCTTAGTGGTATACTACCTTAAGTCGGAGCTGTACGGGCCTGGTCCGAACTAAACCCCCCCCCCCCCTTCCAGCGATACTCACATTGCGTTAGCGCGACCTCGTGGCTTCGATCATGTGCTCTACGGCGGTCATGTTTGCCTGATACCGAATCGACCATTTTTGAGCCATCCCGCCACCGTGGCGATCGACATCCCATTGGCTGATAGAAATGTAGGGGAAGGGGAACGACGAACGGGTGCGCGCGCGTAATCTTTGCGGATTTGAATTTGAACTCTCGAACACTTAAGGGAGCACATCTGCGTAGATTGCCGGAAAAGAAGTTGAATTTTGGGAATTATTATCTCAAAAACTATTCGTCCGATCGAATTCAAGTTGGTTTTGTTTGAAAGTATATGCATTGAGGTATGTTGACGATTTTTTATATAAATATATAGCGAGTTCCCAAACTTCAAACGCGTTTATCTGGAAACACGCTGTACAAAGTCGGTTCCCACTTTTTTTTAGATAACGGATTGACCGATTCCTTTAAAATTTGGACACAGTATGCACGGATAGGTAATGAAGTTCGGTACGTAGGATTTTTTTTTTTAACTAATTTATTTATTTTTCGATCAACCGAAAAAGGTCGTAAATTGAGGTTAAAAAGTGAATTTTAATTTCAATCAAGCGCCATTTTGTGAAAAAAAAAAAATCCCACGTGCCGAACAGCTCAAGACGTTAAACTTTAAGAATCTTCTTGAAATTTTTGTTTCAGACCAACCGACTGCGAGAAAAAGTGGGAACCGCAAACCGTACCGACGACAAAGTTGTTTTACGCCGGCCACAATAACAGCGCTCCCATTCACTATATATTTATACAAAAAATCGTCAACATACCTCAATGTATAAACTTTCAAATAAAACCAACGTGAATTCAATCGGACGAATAGTTTTTGAGATAATAATTCCCAAAATTCATCTACTTTTCCGGCAATCTACGCAGATGTACACCCTTAAACCAATTGAAATTCTTGTATTAGCGATCAATAAATTCAATTTAATCGGGAAAACATCGTAAATTGAGTTTTAATAAAAAAAAAAGAATTTAAAAATCACACATTCGACCTTATGGAGAATAGTTTGAAAAAAATTAAGATGAATCTTTGATTTTTTTATATTTTTTTATTCATCGTTTTTTCGTCCAACCTAAACGTCGGTTTTAATTATTCGTACAAGAGCCGTTTATCGTATATCACCCACTTAATTACAACATGCCCGCGGTTTACGCTAACAAAATTGCACGCTTGTATGTACAATAGAAATACACGTTTACGATACTGTTTTTAATATATTTATATTTTTCATTCATGGTTACGAAATTTTTTTTTTGCCGCAATTTTTTTTTATTTCTTTTTTTTTTTTTTTTTTTTTTCACGATTCGATCAGCCTTCACACATTTCTCTCCGTTTATCTCGCTCACAGCTTTTTCTCGTCAATTTTTTTTTCTCCCACATCGTCGTACAATAATTCCTCTCGCATCGTATAATTACGTCATTGTTTTTTTTTTTTTTTTTTTTCAATCAGTTTAGTTTATTTAATTTTATTTTACCGCCGAAGCGAGCGCGTATAACGTCAGTGATTTAGTCGGAGGTACGCAGTCGTGCCGATACTCACGTATATTTTAAAAATAGCGTAATAAAGAAAACCTAATTGCGTCGAAAATACTTTTTCCGCGGAGCAATTCGCCATTGATTCAAATGAAAAATACGGTAATTATTTTTATTCCATTCGAGACGTATTTAATTCGCATAATTCGCGATGAAAAAATAAAAAAATACTCATTTGCGCGAATTCGTTTACATATGTATATATTTATATTTATATGTATATAAATTGAATTGTTATTGTTCGGTCAAAATTGATTATACATATATATTATTTTGTTCACATCACATTTGATATTCAAGACAATTCAAAATCATAATTTTCTCGACTTTGTCATTAGAAATTTTAATCGGTAAAAAAGAAAAGTAAAAATTTCGGAAAATAAAAGTTCGATGAGTTTGAAAAAAAAAAAAACAAAAAAATAAACTTTCGAAAGTTGACAAGTTTTGTGGACGAGTAACGAAAAATAAGCTAGAGATAAATTCGAAATATGACAATTCCGATGGCGTTAATTGCGTATTTTTTTTTTTTTTCGCAAAGATCGCAATGTGCGGAGACGCGTCGATTACAAATAATTCGCGTGCGATCGCGTCAATCGTCGAGGTCAGTAAAAATCCGAATCCGAGCTGTGCTGAGAATCTCCGCCACCGCCTTCCGACCGACCGTTCAGATATACCTCCGAAGTTTGTTGTATGGACGGCGATTGATGAGCCGTTTCGCCATTATTTCCTGCGAGCGTTTCGAATGTAAAAAGAAAACAAACGAATACATGTCAATTAGTTTAAAAAAATATATATATATATTTATTTTCCAACGTGCCACACCTGAAAAATTCAGCTTAGATAGAAGAAAAAATTCTGGCAAAAGATGAGCATTCTAAGTCGAGTGGTAGATCCCCCCTCATTTGACTTTTGTTATTTTTTTTCTTCCTTTTTTTGAATCAAGGGGGGGTAAGATTAATTCGGCGAAAGAGAAGCACGTTTCTAAGATTTTTGTGTGGCGATACAAATAATGTTAATTTATTCAATCAATTTCCATGTAATGATACATCATTTGAACAATATTTTCCTAAATTTTCATTTCAAAATATTGAAAATTAAGCGGGTGACAGTGAATCTCCGGAGGCGCCTCGAAAAAGTCCGTGTTAACGATGACGCAAAATCTACTGGACCAATCGTTTTGAAATTTTGCACACTACTTCTTCACATGATTCACCAGGTATTGTCGAGAGCTTTTTTTTTTATAGTTATTAATTTTACAGCAAGAAATTGGCTGATTTTTATAGCGAAAATCGATTTTTTTGCTTCCAAGTGCTACGAAAAAATCAAAAATTAAAAAATTAAAAAAAATCTCCTCGTGATTACCTCGAGAAACGTCTCTTTTAACGAATGCATTTTGATTTTTTTGTTTCAGATGATTCTTTTGCGAGTTATGACGAACACCGCAAAGCAACTTTTTTTCGAGGCGCCTCCGGAGATTCACTGTCACCCGCTTAATTTTCAATATTTTTGAATGAAAATTTAGGAAAATATTGTTCAAATGTTGTATTATTATATGGAAATTAATTGAATAAACTTACATTATTTGTATTGCCAGAAAAAAATCTTAAAAACATGCTTCTTTTACGCCGAATTAACCTTAACCCCCCTCCGCCCCCCTTAAAGACAGATTATTGTTAGCAAACATTTTTTCATGTGCCTACAGCTGCCAGGGGATCAGCTTAGTCTCAAATAAGATGTTCTTAGAATTTTAAATCTTTAATTGAATTTAATAGGGGAAATATATAAAAATAACGAAAACACTCAGATTTTAATATTCATTATCAAATGGAAACTGATGATTTTGTGAAGTACAGAAATTGCTACAATTTCTGTATCAATGGTTCAGAGTGTATCAGTGATACAGAAATTGCTTCAGAGTGTACTTCACAAAATCATCGGTTTCCATTTGATAATGAATATTGAAATCTGAGTGTTTTCGTTAATTTTATATATCTCCCCTATTAAATTTAACTAAAGAGTTAACATTTTTGCTAACAATAATCTGTTTTTAATTCAAAAAAAGGAAAAAAAAATATTAAAAGTCAATTGAGGGGGATCCACCACTCAATCTAGAATGCTCATCTTTTGCCAGAATTTTTTCTTCTATCTAAGCTGAATATTTCAGGTGTGGCTCGTTGGAAAATAAAAAAAAATTTTTTTTTTTTGAAACACCCTAATATCCAAACATAAAAGCAAGTTGCGATTACATGACCTCGCTCGTGCGTAACGATGACAAATATTTGCAAGGCTTATTCAGAGTTGCACCGAAGATTCTTGGAATGGGGTAATTAATTGTCACGATTTTATTACGAATTACGAAATTTTCGCAAACAAAACTTCCTTCGAATCCTAACAAGAAAAATATTGTACAAAATTTTAACATCATTCAAGATGTTTCACTAAATACAATTTACGAAAAACAAAATTAATTCAATTGATTTTCTTAATTTAGTAATTTCGATCCATTCGATGGACTCAATTAGTTCAATACATTCTATTGTTATAATCCATTTTTCGTTCGAATTCAACATTTTCAAAAATAAAGGCAATTTAAAAAATTTAATAAGCATCTTGAAAAAAATCCGACCAAAGTTATACAAGAAAAAGAAAACAGAAATGGGCGAAATCAATGACTTCAATTATAAATTTTGTGGAAAAAAAAAACAAAACAGAAATCGGCGAAATCAATTACTCCAATTAATTTTCGTAGAAAAAAAAAACGATAATTTTTAACGTACTCACGACGATAGTTGATAACTTTTAGTAGATTTTATTCGATTTTTTTACAGTTGAAATTTAGATTCTTATTTCTTTAATCGCAAATAAGCTTTTAAATCGGTTAAAGAATTTTTTTTTATTTCGGACTTTGCAGTTGTTTCAATAAAAATTATTTGAAAAGTTATTAAATTTCGGTTTGACAAAGAGATATCGTACCGTGTGCGGCCAGGATAGTTGCGAGACACCTAGCTACCGCTGGATTCGGTGCACAAGCGAGAGCCGGCGTAAGGCCATCAGCATCAGCTACAACGACACTCGCTCCGAGTTGCAACAGTCTTCGTGTGATCTACAACAGGAACCGTAAAATAAATAAATATAATTTTATAATATATATCTCAGATCTGGAGACAAAACAGAGTGAATAAATTTATTTTTATGCGATTAAATCAGAATTTTGTAGTACAGATTGTGAATATCGTTTTTTAAACACAGTTGTCGAACATTATTCACGTAAAAACAAATGAACGAGTTTAACCTATCCAAATGAGTCAATTTTGTACGAAAAACCCAAATGAGTCTGCCGTTTTTCCGTTAAAAAAACAAGACCCATTCTATTTTTTTTTTGCAAGTTTGCTCGAAACTTTTTACCAGTAAAAGAGAATTTAATTATTCGACAATGTAATATCGATTATTAATTATCTCGTATAGACAGAGAAAACCAGATCAGTCCATGATTTGTAGGCATAACGGAATGAGTCCAACCGTGTCTAACAGTACGAAAAACCCCAAAAACTAAGCGTAACCTGACAATAATAATTTAAACAAGCTGAAACTTGCAATTTGCTTCCCCTGAATTTTTGATAGTGCACAGAATCCTTTTATGAGGAAACATTTATCGATTTATTTTATTTTATTTTTTTTAATCTTCGGCTCTCTCATGAAGGAAGTTCCGTTTACTACCAAAAATTCAGGGGAAGCAAATTGAAAGTTTCAGCTTGCAGCTAGTTTTATACAGGATGTCCGTTAGGGTGGGTCAAAAAAAAACTTTTTTTTTTAATGTCACCCACGAAAACTAGTTCCTAGCTACCTCTCCAAAGTACTCACCGAGTATAAGCTCTTAATATTAATGGGAAGAACTAGCTCATCGTCGTTTTCCATTTTCAATGTAGTCTCATATAAAAATGGTCATATCTTATCACCAATAAATTGTTAAACCAGTTTTATCATGAATATTCATAGGAAATTAAACGCTCTACAAAAATGATCTCTTATACTTTTTTCATTAATCGAACCATTTAAAAGATATTCAAGGCGAAAGATTGAAGAATTTATGAAAAAAATAACTTTTTGTTTTGAATTTTGTAACTTACTGAAAAATAATGATTGTCAAATGGGTATCAATTATTTCTGTAGGAAATTAAACGTTCTACAAAAAAGGTCTTCCGTGGTTAATCGATTACTCGAACCATTCAGAAGATATTCGCATTAGAATTCCAATGCTTACTGAAATTCTAATGCTAATATCTTCTGAATGGTTAGAGTAATCGATTAACCACAAAAGACCTTTTTTGTAAAACGTTCTATTTCCTACAAAAATAATTGATACCCATTTGACAATAATTATTTTTCAGTAAGTTACAAAATTCAAAACAAAAAGTTATTTTTTTCATAAATTCTTCAATCTTTGACCTTGAATATCTTTTAAATGGTTCGATTAATGAAAAAAGTATAAGAGACCATTTTTGTAGAGCGTTCAATTTCCTATGAATATTCATGATGAAACTGGTTTAACAATTTATTGGTGATAAGATATGACTATTTTTATATGAGACTACATTGAAAATGGAAAACGACGATGAGCCAGTTCTTCCCATTAATATTAAGAGCTTATACTCGGTAAGTACTTTGGAGAGGTACCTAGGAACTAGTTTTCGTGAGTGACATTAAAAAAAAAAAAAAAGTTTTTTTTTTACCCACCCTAATGTCCGTAGATCCTTCCTACCGTATAAAAACCGACTCGAACGTATATAAAAATTCAATGTGTCCCAAAATTCGAGCGCGTTGTTTAATTCCTATCTAATCTAGTAACAACTTAAGCCGACGATTAGTTCAAGCGTGTGTATAAATTTGAGCACGTTCCGTCGAGTGTTTTTGAATTTTCAGGGATTGGAACTTAGAAATTTCTAATTGCTCTAGAACTCGATCCGTTCGTCCGATCTCGGCCAAATTTGATATGTATTATAACACAATGACATCCTACACTTGCAGAGAATTATGGTTCGATTGGTTGAAGTTAACGACAAATAGATCAAAAAAGTTGATTTTTTGAAAAATTCAAAAAATCATAAAATCTAAAGTTATCGATGGATTCGGCTCAAATGCAATACCAACCGTTCTTGTACTCAATTCTATATGTCAAAAAATATTTAGCCGAAAATGTAAAAAATTGCGGACGCTAGCGTGGCTACAGACATTTTTGGAAAAATTCAAAACGCTGTCGAAGCCGAACAAGTGCGTCAATAATTGCGAAAATCACAGATTACATAGATATTAGAAGGCATCACATGTGTGCAAAATTTGAGTACGGTAGCTTGTACCGTTCTCGAGTTATGAACGTTTGAATTTCAGAGGGTGGTTACATACACACACACACACACACACACACACACATATATCCGGACATTTTCTCCAAATGTGTTTTCTGGATGTTTCAGGAAATTCTGAACCTATTGACATCAAAATCTCGAAAAAAAAAATTTCGGACCGCCACAAAGCTTCCTTCATGATCAAGCAAAAATCAATTTCATCTTTGTGACAGTGTTCGCAACGTAAAATCGTTGTTTCTCAAAAACTCTGTTTATGGTCTTGCTCCGTTATGTCTCCAAATCACAGAAATCTATTTATTCTCAAGCTGAAAAAATTAAATGAGGTGTTATTCATGTAAAAAAAAAAAAAAAAAAAAAAAAAAAAAAAAAAAAAGAAAATGGACCAATCATATTAACCGTTACGAGACCGTTGCTAGCGGCTAAATGAAGCGGCGTTCGTTGTTGCTTGTTGACCATATTAATTATCTGGGCTCGGTGGTTTTGCGCTTTTAGAGGATTGTCGCTCGAGCTTCCGAGATTCTCGATGTGATCGAGAAGAAGCGACGCGGCTGCGGAATGTCTTCTCTGACAGGCGAGATGCAATGCCGTGTTGTAAGACGAATCAACCGCTCTAACGTCCGCTTTCCATTCGAGCAACAATTCTGGAATAAAAATTATGTATGAAACAAGCCGAAATCAAGTGCGAGTCGGACTACGGATCCTGAACGATTCGTACCGTAAGATTATCGTAAAAATTGATGAGTAGTCCGCTTTATAATTATGTATTTGAATCTGAACCATATACGCTTGTGATGACCGAAAAAAAATAATAGATAATATGTACCACATTTTGCTGTTACGTTTTGAGGAGTTAGGAAACTCTAGAATTTTCGAAAAATCAATTTTTTCTAATGGTCCCTCACCCCTTGGGACCTCAAAAATGATTTTCCAAAAGATTTTTGGCCGGGAAAAATCTTTGAGTACTCGGTTTTCGAATTTTTATACGAGGTCACCTGATCACCTGGCTTTTACTAATCGAAACTTCAAACGCGTTTATCTTGAAACTGTATTTTTGAAGTTAGCTGGAAACCTAAATCAGACAACTTTGAACCGATTCACTTGAAATTTTGAATATATCTTTGAAAATTCATTGTCTATGGAAGTGCGTAAGATTTTTTGTTTGACGCAACCACGTTACCCTCACTTTTTCGTGCATGTTTGCGGTAGGCAACATAGGCCTTTTCGCGACTCTCGACTGTTCGTACGGTAGCTCGTACGCAAAAGTGTACATTCAACTCCTAGGACGTAAATAATCCCCCCCCCCCCCCCCCCCCCCTCACCTATGTCAAGCGGGCGTGAAATTTTCTAAAGCGATAGTTTTGAATAAATTTTTCCGAATCCTCCGATTCGAAATTAATGTGCATGTTGTTACAGACTTCAAACACAAAATTGTTCCATTTCGAAACAAAACTTAGCATGGATCATATTTTAGAAGAAAACCATAAGTGCATTAGTGCCTTAAATCTTTCAAGATCAAAATAAAAAATGATTTTTACATTAGAAAAGTTCTAAAACGCAAAAGTTCTAAACGCAATTTGAAGAAACAATCGGCATAAAACATATGGCGCTTTAAAAAAAAAAACTACTTTAGATGGCTACAATTCCACAAAATTATTCATATCGATGAAAATTCGCTCGCTATCAATTCATTCAACCTCTTTCCTTTCTTTTTAAATGCCACACGATATTCCACACAGATAAAATGTAAAAAATAATAAATAAAATAAATAAAATAAATAAAATAAATAAAATAAATAAAATAAATAAAATAAATAAAATAAATAAAATAAATAAAATAAATAAAATAAATAAAATAAATAAAATAAATAAAATAAATAAAATAAATAAAATAAATAAAATAAATAAAATAAATAAAATAAATAAAATAAATAAAATAAATAAAATAAATAAAATAAATAAAATAAATAAAATAAATAAAATAAATAAAATAAATAAAATAAATAAAATAAATAAAATAAATAAAATAAATAAAATAAATAAAATAAATAAAATAAATAAAATAAATAAAATAAATAAAATAAATAAAATAAATAAAATAAATAAAATAAATAAAATAAATAAAATAAATAAAATAAATAAAATAAATAAAATAAATAAAATAAATAAAATAAAATTAAACTCAATTTTTTTTTTCTAATGTGACTATCTTTTGTTGCATTTTTCGTACCGATTGCGTTTGCCTGTCCGGTTATAGCGGCGTGAAGCAACGGCGTTCGACCGGAATACTCCTGAGCCTCGAGTCCGGCAAGTTCCGGACCTACGGCGGTTATTATCAGCCGGGCGCACTCGATGGAACCCGCTGCGGCTGCAACGTGCAGCGGAAGTCTGCCCCGCGGTGTGTCCCGGGGCGCCGCCACAGCCTGACCGCCGAATTTATTTATCAAAAGTTCGAGACAGTGAGCCGAACCCTGATGGACCGCACAGTGAACGGCGGAGAAAGGATTGCCTGCAATTAACATTTAAAAAAAAAAATTGTTAACATTGAAATCAGGTTTGGTCAGCCCAAGAAGTACATTTGAACTCGAAGTAACAAATAACTGGCAAGTACAAACGTATTTTGGACTTAGCAAATGTTTAAGTACAAAAAGTAAATTTGAATTATATGGAAAATTTTTGATATTATATGGAAAAAAAAATAATTCACAAAAGCGTTCGAATTTTCCTTTTTTTTTTTTTTGTGATTTTGACTCTTAGTGTTTAACAGGAGCCACGGGTGACCCCACCTAAGTAAGCGGAGCGTTCTTCACATTTTCATTCGTTTATATGATTATACTGTTTGAACAATCGGAGCCTTCTGCAATATAACGATCGATCTTTGTAGTAGAATAGTTGATTTCACGAATTTTTTTTCAATTTTATGGAGTACTTTAAAGTACTTTTCTAGGTGTCGGTAACAATATGATCTCCGTTGCACGATAAAGTCCCCAAAAAACACATTGCCCGCTGACGACTAAATTTTTCAAGAACAAAAATTTACATCGCTGTGATTCGTCTAAATTTCCATCAATTCGACTCGAATTTCCAACAGAAACGAACGAATATCCAGCGGTGACGTGTAATAAATTCGAGAAAGATTTATCGACGAGTTCGTATTTAATAGTCAATAATCAATTTAAATCTGTCAAGTTTTTTTTCGTCCGTTTTTATGACGAAGCTGATATTGATCAATGTTGCTTATCACGAAGAATATTCCCTCAATGATGAACCAAATGAGCAAATAATATACATCTAAGGCCCTTAATTTTAATTGTTTTCTCTTGGAAGAATCTTCGCGATGGTACAAAAATTTTTTTTATCGAGATTTTCATGTAAAAATATTAAAAATATTCAATCACGTCCGGAAACCACATTTAGACAGACCGTGTGTGTGTGTGTAATAATCATCCAAAATTCAAACGTCTGTAACTCGAGAGCAGTTAGAGCTTGAACTTTGTCTACATATGTGAAACTCTATAATCTCTCTGTCAATTGTAATTTTTGTAATATTTGCCGAAGCCATTCAAATTTTTCAGTGTTTATAAAATATTTTAAAATCTTTTTTTTTCTTACATGTTTCGAAAGATCCATCGGGAATGCATCATTATTTATTTACATTAATTATTTCATTTTTTTCACTTGAGATTTATCTATCACAATTTAGAGGCTTCTTTCTTAAAATGATATTTTTGTAACCTTGTTGACGGTAAAACAAAGAATCTAAGCATCCGATCGATACGATGAAGATCTCATTTTGTTCGGAATTTCCGCCACTATGAGACCTCGTCGGATCTTTTTTTTACAACGCTTCCTCTAGTATTTATTCACGGTTGAAGACCTTAAAAAGCGTTCAAGTTAGAAAAAAAAAAAAAAAAAATTGAAGGCCCACAATTTTGGTATTTTGTTAGGAAAAATTTTTCGCCAAGTAGTGCAATACTCACTGATACAATGATTATCAATTTTTCTCGTTTTTTTTTTTTATTTCGGATGAATCGTATGAGCCCAGTCCGGTCAACCAGGTGAGAAGCGGTCAGTGTGAACTTTTAAAGGCATTTTCGGAGAGATAATCAACGTACAGTCCGACCTCCAAATAAGAAACCAAAAGACCCCAAGGGGAAGAGTTTTTATTATATATCGCATACCCCCACCAGGCGCGCGCTCCGCGCTCACTACCTCCGTCCGTCTCTCTCACTCTTTTCCGCGTGCGATCCTCTCAACAAGAAACACGCTCGAACGAGTTCCAACTTAGTATTCGCATCGCCCATGCAAAAACGTTTTCGACCGCGCGTGTACATTTATTTCGCGAATTTTATGTCCATATTGTTTTATCCCATTTATATAAAATAAGAAGAAATCGATATCTCTGAGGATTCATCTTCAATGGCAGAGTTCGAATCTCTCGAAAATATTCCACCGTCAGTTGAGCGCGTTGCGGATCAAAATAATACGCAACAAGACGAAAACGCTTTTCATCACGTCTCGGAAACTTTTGCTGTTTTGTATGAAAATCTTTGAACGCTCTTGTCTTTGTTTTTATTTTATATGAAATCTTGTCGACACACATATGTATCTTTTTAATGAATACAAAAAATTTCTGATAAACTTGTAGATTTTGTGTTACATTCACGCACGCACACACACATACTCGCGCACGCATGCACACTAGGGTGGGTAAAAAAAAAACTTTTTTTTTTTTTTGAATGTCACTCACGAAAACTAGTTCCTAGGTACCTCTCCAAAGTACTTACCGAGTATAAGCTCTTAATATTAATGGGAAGAACTGGCTCATCGTCGTTTTCCATTTTCAATGTAGTCTCATATAAAAATAGTCATATCTTATCACCAATAAATTGTTAAACCAGTTTCATCATGAATATTCATAGGAAATTGAACGCTCTACAAAAATGGTCTGTTATACTTTTTTCATTAATCGAACCATTTAAAAGATATTCAAGGTCAAAGATTGAAGAATTTATGAAAAAAATAACTTTTTGTTTTGAATTTTGTAACTTACTGAAAAATAATTATTGTCAAATGGGTATCAATTATTTTTGTAGGAAATAAAACGTTCTACAAAAAAGGTCTTATGTGGTTAATCGATTACTCTAACCATTCAGAAGATATTCGCATTAGAATTTCATTAAGCATTGGAATCCTAATGCGAATATCTTCTGAATGGTTCGAGTAATCGATTAACCACGGAAGACCTTTTTTGTAGAACGTTTAATTTCCTACAAAAATAATTGATACCCATTTGACAATAATTATTTTTCAGTAAGTTACAAAATTCAAAACAAAAAGTTATTTTTTTCATAAATTCTTCAATCTTTGGCCTTGAATATCTTTTAAATGGTTCGATTAATGAAAAAAGTATAAGAGATCATTTTTGTAGAGCGTTTAATTTCCTATGAATATTTATGATGAAACTGGTTTAACAATTTATTGGTGATAAGATATGACTATTTTTATATGAGACTACATTGAAAATGGAAAACGACGATGAGCTAGTTCTTCCCATTAATATTAAGAGCTTATACTCGGTGAGTACTTTGGAGAGGTAGCTAGGAACTAGTTTTTGTGGGTGACATTCAAAAAAAAAAAAGTTTTTTTTTTGACCCACCCTAATGCACACATCAATTTACACTACAACGTTCAATCTATTTCGCCCGAATAATGTCTGCCGGGCTGGTTTCTTAACCAGAGGTTCCGCAAACGTAATTCTTGAGCTCGGAGTTCGAGTCGGAGCGGGGGAAGCGCTCGAGTGCGGAAAGTTTCTTATTGTCGGACTGTATTTTCGGATCTCGTACTTACAACAACAAACTGTGGTCAATATTTCGGAGAGATCCGATGATAAATTTGTTTCATAAAAATTCGCGAAAATACCTTCACCTTTCGACTCGTCGCAGTGGCTTGACCCCTTAAATTTCCAAAAAAAACGTCGGTTATAACCCGAGCTTCCTCATATTTCGAATTATCGAACCTAATAGTTTTTCATAAATAAAATAATATCCGCGAATGTTCGGTATTTATTTTTAATCCAATCCTCCGAGAATTTCGGATTTTAGAGAAATTTAAATTTTTTTCAAAAATTTTACATTTAGCTCTGACCCACGTCAACTTCGAACAATTGAACCCAAAATCGTTACGAGTATAGAATAACACTTAATCGTATTTTGTGTGAAATTTTGTGAAGATCGATCGAACCGATTGAAATTCAGTTGAATTTTAATTTATCAAAGCTGACAGGTTTAATCAAATGGCAATTCCAAGGTTGCAAATTTCTTTCCTTGAATTTGAAAAAATTCACGGGCTCTTCTATGAGCGCGACAATTGCTGGAAATAGTTTCTCACAGAGAATTTCGGGTTGTGCTTTAAAATCGGGCGAGTTATTCGCAGATTTAGATTTTCTTTTCTTGTTCCAATTTTCATTTGCTCACCTTCCAACGACTCGACGACATTTTGCTCGAGCAAATATTCCACGCAATTCGAATTTCCGTTGTAACAGGCCCAATGAAGAACGGTGCAACCCTGATCGTCTTTGAGAGTCGCCGCGCTCGGATCCGCGTTCACCAGAGCCGCAAGAGCTTTTAATCTACGTTAAAAAAATTTAATAATTAAAAAAGACAGAGCTTTCAAGGGCTTACATACGTCCAGAATTTTCGGAAAATCGACTTTTTTTCAAACAGATTGTTGTTCTCTATAGTTTTAGGCTTATTTCTGTGAAAGTCGATTGCAAAAATTCCCCATAGATCCAAAGTTACGGTAGAAAATGTGACTGCCCGACGAGAGTTTGGTGCGCGCAGGTGGTTGTCCTTTGGTTGAGACGGCTGACCGTTATTTTCGAAAAATCGCAAAAAATAAACAAAAACAATTAATTACCGACAAGAAAAGCGTACAATACGAAGCCGGAATGGGAAATTAAACGTAAGCTTACAAAACAAATGAAAAAATTCATAAAGTTCTTGCTTTACCTGCGCGTGACTTCGAGCAAAACGCACTTGAAACTTTAAACGCCTTTTTCTCGAAACTACTTTTTCCGCCACAGTCGGCATGATAACTCATACAGTTTTTAATATTTTATTATGCGATTTTTTTTTAAATATTCGAAATCGTTTTCTCTATAGTATTTTGAGCCGGATTTTTGATATTTTGATTTAAAAATTTTATAAAAATAATTAAAGTGTAAAATTTATGACGTGAAACGCATACTTTTTTTTTAACTGCCATAAATTGATAGATTTTTCGAAATTCAAAATTCCGGCACGACATACTGTAACTACAACTTCATTTTACAAGAATTGTTCAAAATTTTGCAAAAGGATCAACATTTACTGGAGATATCGTGCCGGCCGTGGAGCAAGTCTGTTTTTCTTAGTGTTGTGAATCACGTGATTTTTTATATCGTAATTTTTGTAAAAATAAAGTGAAATAAATTTTTTTATAAAGTTTCAATACCAATAAACAATGTGTAATATTTATTTTTATTAATTTCTATTGTTATCCCTACTAAATTTTTTTTCTTCTACCGCATTTTTGTTTCTGCTAGACGTATGTAAGCCTTCGATCAACGTTAAAAAATGTAATAATTTTTTTATATAAAAATTTCGATATCTTTATCGAAATTTTTATATTTTTCGTTTGTTGTTTTTTTTATTAACCTTCCGCAAGCAGCGGCCAAGTGTAACGGAGTTTTCCCGTTCGAGTCTTGAACCGCGACTTGTGCACCGTTTTCCAAAAGCAATTCGACGAGAGGATGATCTCTCTCGTGTATGACAGCGCGAAATAACGGAGTGTGTTTGTTAACGTCGGTTATGTTGCAATCGGCCTTCCATTTTAGTAACACACGGGCGCATTCCAAATGACTGTTCGCGACCGCGAGCGTCAACGAAGTACGTTGTTTCGCGTCGCAACGATCGACGACCGAACGATCGTCCGCATTTTTTAGAAGGAGCTTCAAACACTCCTTGTGACCCATCGCAGCTGCGCAGTGCACTGGCGTTCGTCTCGTCACGTTGTCCTGTTAAAAAATGTAAATCATCGTTATTAAGGGGTTGGGCCACTCTAAAATTTTTCGGAAAATCGATTTTTTTTTGTTAAACGTTCGCTCATTTTTCAAGTTGGCCGGAAACATAACTTAGACAATTTTCAACAGATTCACTTGAAATTTTGAATGTATCTTTGAAAATACATTGGCCATGGAAGTACGTAGGATTTTTGTTAATTATTGCATTGTTTATTTGTTATTAACAATTTTCTGACGATTTTTTGGTCAAATTTTTTACTTTTCACTTTAGAAGTGCGCAATTTGTAGAAAAATTAATATATCGAAGAAATCGTACGCATTTCTATAGCTGTTGTTATATATAATCGAAAAAAATTTATTGGCTTATCATAATTGAAAAATTACAGGAGCTGTTTGTCCGGCCGTGGGCCCTGGAAAAACGTAGAAGTCGCAAAAACTCTGCATTGCCGCCATTTTGAAATTAATCACTTCAAAAAAATTATTGTATACAGTCACTGATATGTATAATAAATACCCTTTTTTGTAATCTCGATTTATTTTGTAGTTTTTCTGAAAAAAAAAACTTCGACAAAGCCTATTTTTTAGGCCTAATCCTTAATAGAATATGAACTACAACATGGTAAAAGTAATTTTTGCAATTGTTTGATCAACGTTCTCATCATGCGTTTAACAAAACTGCAGTTTCTTGTCTGAATTTCTTCCGTTTGCGGTTTCAGCGTTTTTTTTTCTTCTTTAATTCCAATTGTTGGACAAAATCTTCGTTATCACCCTTAATTGAATATTAATTGCAATAAATTGCAACTAATTGAATAGACCTCTAATTTTTTCTTCTGAAATTTCTTCTTTCTTGGGTCTCGGCGGTTTTTTTTCATTCAATTTTCATTATACTGATGGATTAAATTTTTCTTTTCATTGATAATTACTCGTAAAATTGTTCAGCACAGTAGAAAATAATGCGAAAAGCAATCGACAAGATTTTCAGGTTAATCGAAACGTTTTTTCCTCGTCTGTTACCTGAACGGAAACGAAGGCGGCGCAACGTAGAAGCAACCTTACGCATTGCTCGTGGCCCTTGTAAGAAGCGAGATCGAGGGGAGTTTTTCCCGTGTCTTCTCTGACGTTTGTGCTCGGCGAGAGCGGCAGTAAGAGCTTCAAAATTTTTCCATGCCCGTGATAAGCCTGATTGGTAAAAATAACACAAGAACATTTCGTTAACGCCATTCACTCACATTGTTTTTGCAATATTTTGGACATAATACAAAATCGTAATGGAATTAATTAAATTTTTTTTAAAGCGTTATTCAATGTTGAAAAAATTAAAATGTATCTTTAAAAAAAAGTAAACCCGACATCTTCGTGGTCAACACCTGCAACGGACGTGTGTACGTATGTAATCGTTGGGCAGGCAAATTTCTTTAGATTCTCCGGAATTTTTGAGATTTGATTAATTTATTAATTATATTTTAATATTTCCATTTTTTTTTGGTACTGTACGTACTGGGTGGTCCACGCGACGTGTGACCGTTTTATAACTTGGAAAGTATGCGATGCACGAAAAAATGTTTTATACAAAAGTTAGATGGTTCGATAGAGTGCACTTTTTAATAATTTTCAATTAATTTTGCTTCCTCATGGAGGAAGCTTTGTTTTCGTGAAACATTTTTTTTAGATGTTCATGAAAACGTGTTCAGAATGTCCTGAAACATCTAAAAATCACATTCAGAAAAAATGTCCGGGTGTGTGTGTGTGTGTGTGTAGCATTGGTTTAACGTTCACAACTTGACAACGGCTTGAGATATCAAGCTGAATCTTATCACACATGTGAAAGGTTCCAGGCGCCTTGCTTGATTCAATTTTCAGAAAAATCCATGCAGTTCTTTTGTATTTACGTGATTTCAAAATTCTTCAAAAATCGATTTTTTTTCTCTAGCTCGCACAATTTTCGAGATATCGAGCTTAATTTGAGTCAAATGTTGCACTCCTTTAGGAAGATGATTGGCACTGAATTCGAGCGAAATCCATTCAGTGCTTTTGTTTTTAGAAAATTTTCAAATTGGTTAAAAAGTGTCGTGCGCACTCTAGCTTGCGGAATTTTCGAGATATCCGGCTAAAATTTGGTACAAAGTCGCACCATTATCGAAAGATGTTTCGTATTGAATTTGGGCAAAATCCATCGAGCCATTCATATTTTATGTCGTTTTGAAATTTTTCAAAAATCTACGTGCGCGCTCTAGCTTCCACAATTTTTGAGGTATCGGATCAAAATTTAGTACAAAGTCGCAGTATTATCGAAAGATGTTTCGCATTGAATTTGGGCAAAATCCATCTAGGCGTTTGAATTTGATGCGACTTTCAATTTTTTAGATTTGACATGGAATTCACCATATATTTATTCTGGACTAGATCGATTTACGAACGGATTTTATATAAAAACACGGATGCAAAGTCGAACCTTGCACATTGTTTGATCATAATTTTTTACATTTTCCAAAGCTTCGTCTATGAGGAAGCCAAAATTGATCGACGCAGTTCCTCATAGAAGAAACTCTGGCAAATGTAAAAAATTATGAGGAAGCAATGTGCAAGGTTCGACTTTGTTTTTTATTGGTCGAAACGTTTCGAAGATTTGAGGGACAACTTTGTTTTTTAAACGGATCGCTATATCGTTTATAGCGAAATATGGTAGATAATCGAATTCTGACCAAAAAAGTATCGACCTTTATTAGCCCTAAATCTGATAGCTAACGAGTAATTTCATCTTATTACTTGAAATTTATCTACAAAAAAAATTCGTAATTTGCGTTAAAAAAATTGTTTTTTTTTTTCTTTTTCGTTGCGATAAGCCACTAGTCACTCACTGTCACGTAAACATCGCAGTCCTGCGAAAATCTGTGATAAGGTTGAATCTGTAATTTGATATTATGTGAAGAAAATTTTTCAAGTAACAAAAAGTGAAATCACTCGTTAGCTATTAGGTTTAGGGCTAATAAATATCAATACTTTCTTACTCAGAATTCCATGCTCTGCCATATTTTGCTATAAAAATATAGCGATTGGTTTAAAAATACGAAGTTATCTTTAAAATCTTCTAAACCCCTCGACCTATAAAAAAAAATGGATGCACCACGTAGTGCACCCTTTTAAACCATGTAACTTTTGTAAATATAATTTTTTGCACACGTTGCGGCGACCACCCTGTGCTTTCTATGTTTGCTCCAACCCGGAAAAAAATCGTGTATTTTCACTAACTAGTTTAAAGATTCTTCATTCTTGATCGTAAAACGTTCCGTCGAGAAAGAACTAAAATTTACTACAATCACCACAAATTGCTATTGGTGAAAACATTTATGTTTTCGTTTCGACTATTCCAAAAACGATTTGTAGCCGTGCTTATGTCGTTTCTTTTTTTTTTTAAAGGGGGGGGGGGGGGGGGTAAGGTTAATTCGGCGAAAAAGAAGCATATTTTGAAGATTTTTTTCTGGCGATACAAATAGTGTAAATTCATTCAATTAATTTCCATATAATAATACAACATTTAAACAATATTGTCCTAAATTTTCATTCCAAAATATTGAAAATTAAGCGGGTGACAGTGAATCTCCGGAGGCGCCGCGAAAAAGTCCGTGTTCACGATAACGCAAAATCTACTGGACCAATCGTTTTGAAATTTTGCACACTACTCCTTCACATAAGTCCCCAGGTATTGTCGGGAGCTTTTTTTTTAATAATTATCAATTTTACAGCAAGAAATTAGCTGATTTTCATAGCGAAAATCGGTTTTTTTGCTTCCAAGTGCGACGAATAAATCAAAAATAAAAAAAAATAAAAAATCCCCTCGTGATTACCTCGAGAAACATCTCCTTTAACGAATGCATTTTTATTTTTTTGTTTCAGATGATTCTTTTGCGAGTTATGACGAACACCGCAAATCAACTTTTTTTTCGAGGCGACTCCGTAGATTCACTGTCACCCGCTTAATTTTCAATATTTTTGAATGAAAATTTACGAAAATATTGTTCAAATGTTGTATTATTATATGGAAATTGATTGAATAAATTTACCCTATTTGTATCGCCAGAAAAAAATCTTAAAAACATGCTTCTTTTTCGCCGAATTAACCTTAGCCCCTCGCCCCCCCCACTTAAAAGAAGATATGAATTTTTTTTCTATAAATTTTAAAATAAACCCGAGGGTTATGCGAGATGGATAATCTTACAGCGAGGTGGAGAGGCGTAATGGCAGGCGTTGGAGGATCCTGACGCGTCGACGACGAGGCGGGAGCGGTTATCGCGTGAATCGCCGAATTTCCAAGAACCGTGTCATGAAGGAGAGTTTCGAGAACGGGTTCGTTACCTCCGGCTACCGCGTAGTGCACCGAAGTGAATCCACGTTTATCACGAATTTGCGGATCCGCTCGGTGAGCCAACAAATATTTTACGCACCTGAAAAAATTACATCCTTTTTTAATTCGAATAATAAAAATTAATCATTGAAATTATTGATAATCAATTATCGAAACTATTTAAAATTTATTATTATATTATTGAGTGTGAATATCATATCATAATATCTCTGGTTTGGAGGCAAAACCGAATAAGTCAATGGTTTGGAACGAATAAGATTAACGCCCCACACCATTTTTTTTAAATTTTTACTTACACTTATTATTTTTTGTAATTTTTTTCAAGCAAACTATAAGTTGAAATTTTTTTTTATTAATTCTCGTGGTCAATATATGGGGGAAAATTTCCAAATTCACCGAACTTAAACCCTTCTATTCCCCGATGTTGACGATGATTTTTTTTTTAGTATCCTTTGGATCCTACGACCTCACTAATTTTTTTTAAAGATTTTTTAGACCCCTCCTTTCCCACCCCTCCCACAACCATTTTGTTTTTGTCAAGAGGTAACTGCTATTCGCCCCCTTTTTATTCGGATGAAATTTTTTTCCCGGATACTCTGTTGAAATTGAAGAACTTTTTTCATTAAATTGGAGTGGGCAGCGGGTTCCTAATATTTTTATTTATTTTTTTGAAATTTTGCAAAAATTCGATTTTTTCCAAAATTTGAATATATGATAATGGTTTCCCATCTAAAAAAAGAGAAGAAAAATGAAATCTATCTTGCAAAAAATCGATATTTCGATTATTTCGATAGAAAATCGATTTTTGAGTATGAATTAATTGTTGCTATAATCAGGAGGTATAACTCCTATTTTCTATCGATTTTTTATCGAAATAATGAGAATATCGACTTTTTGCAAGATAGATTTCATTTTTCTTTTCTTTTTTCAGATGGAAAACCATTATCATATATTTAAATTTTGGAAAAACTCGAATTTTTGCAAAATTTCAAAAAAATAAATAAAAATATTAGGAACCCACTGCCTCCTTCAATTTTACGAAAAAAGTTCTTCAATATCGATGGAGTATCCGGGAAAAAAATTTCATCCGAATAAAAAGGGGGCAAATGGCAGTTACCTCTTGATAAAAATAATATGGTGGGGGGAGGGGAGGGGAAGGAGGGGTCTGAAAAATCTTTAAAAAAAATTAGTGAGGTCTCAGGATCCAAAGGATACTAAAAAAAAAAAATCATCGTCCACATCGGGGCATAGGAGGGTTCCAGTTCGGTGAATTGGGATATTTTGCCCCATATACATACAGAAGAGTGTATAAAAAATTATTTGTTCCAATATACAGCACTGTTTGCGGTACACGCCCCCTCCAAAAGTGCACTCCAGCGAAATTGTTGCTCGGCGGTTGTCAATGATTAAGTTTGAAAGTTCATTTGAAAAATTAAAAAAAATATATATTTAGAAACTAGATATTTAGGTTTACATCACACCACTTTGGGAAAAATCGATATCACGAAAAAGAAAAAAAATGGCGGACCAGCGAATTTCTTTTATCAAATTCAACGGAATTTTTTAATTGTTTATATAAAAAAATCTAGAAGGGGACCTTTTATAGGAAAATCTAGGAAAAAGTTTTGCAAAAAAATCTGTATCTCGGTTAATTTTAAAAATTTCGTCAACAAATTTTGTGAGAGCATTCTCAACCCATGCATCTTTCATAAATTGGAAAAAAAATTCCAACAAAGAAATTTGAACCGTGTTGTGGGGCCTTAAATCAGATTCTTGTAATTTAGATTGCAAATATTGTAAACGTTGTTTTCAAACAGATTTGCCGAAAATTGCCCATACAAGAAGAAATTTACGAGATTGACCTAACCCCAAGTCCATTTTGTGGAAAAAAAACCCAATAAGTCGACCGTTTTTTCCATTGAAAAAAACACCACGTGTTGGATTTTTATTGTAAATTTTCTGAAGCTTTTCTATCAGCAATATAAAAGTTTATTATTTGACACAGTATATCGATTATTAATCGTCCCGCATCGATAAGCAAAAACCAGATGAGTCTATGATTTGTAGACAAAACCGAATAAGTCCAACAGTGTTTTTTTTTTATCCATGAGACACAGACTAATTAAATTCTAGATAATAGCACCTTGAATAGTCCCAAAAATTAAGTGTAACCTGATAATTATTATTTTTTTCATCGATTTCTCCGCTATAATAGAACGTTTGCAACGTAAAATCGTTATTTCCATAAAACTGCTTTTATGGATTTGTTCGATTTCACCTCCAAACCCAAAATATATGGGGTATTCCTGGAGATTTCGGCAACTTCGGACAGTTCGGTCAACATTTTTTCCCCCCAATTTTTTACATTAATATGTGTCGAAAATGAAGAGACACGTATTTCGGCGTTTTTTATTTTGAGCCCCCGCTTTTGAGATACAGTCAAATGAAGTTTTTTAACTGTCAAATCGTCGCCATTCAAATCGATATATCTCAGCAACGGTTAGTGATAACTCGAAAAACCACGGGTCTTTTTTTTCGTTTTTTAACGCTCTATACAATAAAAACATTTACGATTATGTTCCACAAAATCAACAATTATTTATAAACAATTCAAAATTAAAAACGAAATAAAACAAAAAATGTACCCTTAATTATTTTAATGTATTTTTTTTTAAATTCCTTGAACAAAAACAAAAATTTAGCCACCTTGAACTTTTTGGGCCGACGCTTCGTTCGAAAGTTATCTTTTCAGGCTTTTTTGTCATAAAAAACCTGTAGATATTTACCCGGGTGTTAAGAGAAAAAGCTATAACTTTCGAACGAAGCGTCGGCTCAAGTCCGGCGGGGTCTCAACATTTTTGTTTTCGTTCAAGGAATTGGGAAAAAATTTTTTTTTAATAATTAAGGGTACTTTTTTTTCATGCAATTTTTTACTAATAAAATACGTATATTCACGGGTTTTTCATGACAAGAAAAGCTATAACTCCCGAACGAAGCGTCGGTCCAAAAAGTTAAAGGTGGCTAAATTTTTGTTTTCGTTTGAGGAATAAAAATTTCAAAAATTTCAAAAAGTTAAGGGTACATTTTTTGTTCTATTTAAATTTTAATTTTGAATTGTTTATAAGTAATTGTTGAATGTGTGCAATGTAATCGTAAATATTTTCATTGTATAGAGCGTTGAAAAACGAAAAAAAAAAAAAAAACATCCGTGGTTTTAGAAGTTATAACTAACCGTTGCTGAGATATATCGATTTATCAAAATACGTCTCTTCATTTTCGACACATATTAATGTAAAAAATTGGGGGGGGGGCAAAAATTTTGACCCAACTGTCCAAAGTTGCCGAAATTTCCAGGAATACCGCATATACAATATAATATATCTTATCATCTATAATACTATATTATACTCAATATTACAAATATTATATCATAAGAAATTTTTTTTAATTTTCGACCAAAAATATGCGTGAATACGCGTAAATGCAAATAAATACATAAAAATTTGAAAATAGAAAAAATTTGAAAATAAAGTTCGTTGTCGATTCAATCAACTTACTGGCCACTGTCGTCAGCGTGATTGGGGGCAGCGGCTGCGAGATGCAGCGACGTTGCTCCGTTAATGTCCTGAGCGTTTGGATCGCTTCCGTAACCCACGAGAGTGAAGACGCAAAGATAACGTCCCTGACTGGCGGCGTAATGCAACGCCAGCCTGTTGTCGTTGTCGGATAAACGGAAATTCGCCCCGCTCGATAGCAACAGATCGAGACAATCCACGGAGCCCTGAAAAAGAATAAGTTTAATTCAAGTGTAATCTGAAAATTCCACAAACCATCGAAGGGTGATTTAAGGGTCGAATGAATATGAATATGTGTAATACACGTATTCATGTTCATATTCAACGTGTATTATTTATGTGTAATACGCATTGTGTATGTATGAATGAATATGTACATTAGGGTGGCTTGAAAAAAAAAAAAGAAGTTTTTTTCTTATTTCAATCAAAATACATTCACTGCAAAGTATCTTGCATCCGGCGAATTTCACCCTAAATATGAACCCGATTGAACGATTTTTAGGGGTCGCGCAAGATTTTCTCAAGTTTTTCCATTTGATTAACACGGGAAGAACGTAAAGTTTTCATTTAAAAAAATCGTAGCTCCGCGAATTTCGTAGCTACGTCGATCCCGTAAGTTCCATCTGAAGGTTATTTAAAAACCGCTTAAAATGGCATGCGGACGTTTGAAATACGATTGCAATTTACGACGATAATTTTGTTATTTTGTAAGAAATTATCGATGGAAATTGCAATCGGATTTCAAACGTCTGCGTGCCATTTTAAGCGGATTTTGAAGCGCTTTCAAATAGAACTTACCGGATCAACGTAGCTATAAAATTTGCGGAGCTACGATTTTTTTAATGGAAACTTTTTACGTTCTTCCCGTGTTGATCGAATGGAAAAACTTGAAAAATCGTGGGTGATCCCTAAAAATTGCCCGATCGGGTTCATTTTTAGGCAGAATTCTACGGATGGAAGATACTTTGCAGTGAATGTATTTTTATTGAAATCAGAACAATTTTTTTTTTTTCAAACCACCCTAATGTACATACATGCATAAATAAATATTATCATTTATAATAGAATCAATCGAATTGAAATTTTTAATGTTAACGTTACATCATTGAGTGCGCCACGTATTTTTTCATATTTCTAAATGCATACGAAAAATGAATTGCAATTCTTTGACGTCACATTACTGTTTTGAACATGGTGATCGATTTTTGAAAAAAATAAAGCCAATTTTTTTGCTAATTACGTAATGAATATTAGATTCAGGAAAATGTTACGGGAAACCTTTTTTCGTAGAGCATTAAATTTCCTACAAAACCGTCAAATGAAATTTTTTTATCGCGTATAGTTTTGAATAAAAAATTTTCCCAAAAAAAAATTTCAAATGCAATGCGTATTTCCATATAAAAATTCAATCGTTCGGTGGGGTGGGTCAGACTTATTCGACGAATTTCCGATTGCGATCAATTTTTTTTCTATTTATGTTGATTACTTTTGAATAACAATACCAAAGAAATTCCGACGATCACCAAATTAAGAACCACTCTAATATAAATGTCAAAGAAAACCGATGTAAAAAGTAACAGTGGGAACAATTCTTATTTCTCCTTAAATTCTCATTTTTGCAACTATCAGATTTCACAAACAATCGGTACGTGAAGAAAAAAAAATTACTAAGAATATATTTTGGAATAAACATTTTAAGTTTATAACAAGCAGAAAAATTCGATTTTTTAATTGTAGAAAATTACGTTAAAAGCGGCGGAATGCAGTGGTGTTCTTCCACCGATGTCTCGTGAGTCGATTTTTCGACTGTCCACCTGAAGCAACTTTCGGCAAACTTCTATATGACCAGCCAGACAACTTAGATGCAGTGGCGTTCGTTGTTCGGCGTTTCTCGCAGCTGGCGACGCTCCACATTCCAAAAGCGTCGTCGTCAAGCACTCTTGACCAAACCTGAACGATTTTTGGCACATGAAAGAAAATCAAATCAATGATTAAATTTAAAAAAAAAAAAAAAAGTATTAAAAAACGTGGAGAAAATACTTCTTTTGATTCCAGAATGTGGATAAAATTTAGATAGTAAAATTGAACAAAACGCACCAAATAATGATAGCTCTAATCTAAATAACCCAAATAATCTAAATAATGATAGCTCTCAAGACAAACTTCGAAAACTATTACGATTAATTGAATAAAAAGACAAATGGAAAATTTTGACGTTTTTTTCATTACGACATCGTGAGGAAAAAAGCGAGATTATTATTTTTAGGGAATTTTTGCTGTTCGCGATTTTTACACTTGAAACGAAAAGTGTTCGTATTAAAAAGAAAAAGGTGAAATAATTATTTTCCTCGTTAACAGAACGTTCCCTAAAATGTTGGAAGCAAATTGGAACATGATAGACCGAACAATATTTTCTCGCAACAGGAATTTTTCAAAAATACTGCGATCCATTAAATCAACAGCCAAATTAAATATTTTGAGAGGTTTTCATTGAAAAATTGTAAAAAAAATGGATATCATTTTTTTTTCCATCGAATTTTTATTTATCACAAATTTCAACAATTCGTAATGCCATACCATACCTTATGCAATGGTTGAAAATAATATCGTTGACACGTTTAAACAATTTAAGGGGACTCCCGACCCCTATTTCTTGAAAAAATTGAATTTTTTTAAAATTGCATTTTTGAATTCTTCTGGACCTTCCTCTATAAATATGTGAAATGAAAATATTCCAAATGTTGCAAGAAGTATTTTATTTATTGACATGAATTAAAAAAGAATCTGTCCGCAGGAACGTCTGATTTCAAACGGCTATATCTCGGAACAATTTTTTTTTTTTTCTACTCCATTTTCAAAACAGTTTTCTGAAGCCATTTTTCAACCGATTTACTTTGGAGAGGTCTTATTTTTTCCGTAATGATGTAACTTAGGGATTGTACAAATGAATTTTTGATATCTTATTTTTAAAAAAACTTATGATCGCGTAAAGTTGAAAATCTATATATTTCTTAGTAAAATAGTGCAAGTTGGAAACAAAAAATCATAAGTTTTGATTGAAGTGGAAATTCAAAAATCCATCTGTACAATCCCTAAGTTACATGATTACGAACAAAATGACACATCGTTGAAGTCAATCGGTTGAAAAATTATTCTAAGAAACTGTTTTGAAATTAGCGAAATTTTGCGATTTTTAGCCATATTTTTGTTAATAAAACGAAAAATAATTTTTTTTCAAAATTTTTTTTTTTTTTATTTCTTCTAGTTGAATGACTCCGGAATAGATGAATAGTCGTAGAACATTGTAGCTGAAAAATTGTGGATTTTAGCATTTAGAGGTCGGGAGTCCCCTTAAGCCGTAGAAAAATCTGGGCATTAATTTCTAAAAATGGATTCATTGGCACTTGACAAAAATATTGTCGAAAATTACGCAAAAAAAAAAAAAAAAAAAAAAAATTGAGCAGTTCCCGTATTCATATTATTATTTCCTGAAATCACCGATTTTTTTCCTTTCCAACCCAATAAATTTTCTTCCACCACATTAAAAACACAACCGTCGATATTTTCAATTACCACGAGCCACCGAAAGAAAAATTGTAAAACGGTTGTAAAAAAAAAAAAAAAAAAAAAAAAAATTAAAACATTTATCCTCACCAAGCGGCAACGTGCAGCGCGGTGTTTCCGTTTTTGTCTCTGGTATCCGGCGATGCACCAGCGTCGAGGAGGCTTTTCGATCGCGTAAAACGACCGTGAATTGCTGTCATGTGAAGAGGCGTTCTACCGTCCTCGGATTGAACGTTTATGCAAGCGCCGGCTCGCAAAAGTGATTCGAGACAATCGACTCCCTGACTACTGGCCGCCGCTACGTGTAGCGGAGTCTGACCTCTGTAATTCGCAGCCTCTGAAGAATCAAAAAAAATTTTAAAGTAGCAAACATCTGGGAGAAGGCTAAACACCTTGCGACAAAGATAACTGGCAAAAAAAAAAAAAAAAAATAGACAACTGTCCCAGTAGATTCTACTTGTCTACAACCTGTGTTAAAACAAATTCCTGCAACAAATTGTACTTAGGTTCAGGTAATTTAGGTTTACGTTTAGGTTTAGATTTAATTTATCACCTACGATCTGGTTTAGGTTCTTAGGTTCTAAGGTTCTAGGAGTGACGTGAATTAGGGTTTTGCTTCCACGCAATGTAACTAAATTTCTTTTAAAACATCGACAAAGTATTTTTATTGTCTTCAAAATTGTCAATCTGAGGTCGTTGGCGTTAATGTCGATGAGTCGTTTCGGAAATAAAAATATCGTTTATGACACGCTGCCCGTAAAAGTGCGATTTTACGCGCCTTGTGACATAAAAATTCGTACGATTGTCGTACGAAAAAAGTTTTTCTGGACTCGTGTGATTGCAATACTCGTCTTCGGCTCGTGATGCAAACTCAAACTCGTCAAAAAAAAATTTTTTTTCGTACTAGTGTCATAATGTACTATTTTTGAACGAAACCATGTTTCCCTCGCTTTTTCGTGCTTGTTTGCGGGAGGAAACATAGAGGCCTTATCGCGACTCTCGACTCCTCGCACGATAGATCGTACGTAAAAGTGCGCGTTTAACTCCTTGGACGTAAATATTGCGGAACAAAAGACTGGCGAACAGGAGACGGATCAGCTCATTCGATATCCTGTCACGTGAACTGAAAGTATCAACTACACCGTGTCATTGTGCTTACAATTTTTGCAAAAAAAATATACTATTAAATGAAGTTTTTTCGATTTGTACCCTTTGAAACAAACGAGCGTTAAATCGATTTTTTTTTAAATGGAAAAAGTTCTGCAAATTTTTAAGAAACAAGCTGTTGGTTGAAACTTGCAAGCTTCTTCATCCGAATTTGTGATAATGCACGAAATCCTCCATGGAAATTTTTGTGAGTAACGATTGAGAAAAAAATGCTTGTTCCGAATTTGAGTTAGCGTACAAACTTCTCTATGAGGAAGCTGGAATTGATAAAAATAGTTTCTCATAGTACAGTACCTTGAATTCGAAGAAACCACTTGGCAAGTTTCAATTTACAGCTTGTTTTTATTATGTTTGTCTTAAACTTTTGATTTTTTTTCAATGTTCATAGAAAACTTACCGATATTGGCGCCGTGACGAATGAGTTCGGCGACTGACTCGACGTGACCATTCAAGCACGCGATATGCAAAGGGGTATTGCCGTAAACGTTTTTTGATTCGATGTCCGCACCGGCCTCGATTAACATTCGAACGCAATCAACCTTTCCTGCAGCGACTGCTGCGTGCAGCGGTGTGTAGAGATCCCGGTCCTATTTTTTACCGCAAATATTTTTTAAATCCTTATTTTGTTTATTTTATTTTTTGTCACGATGATTATCATGTGAGAAATGGAAGAATTATGGAATAATGGCGAAGGTGGTAAATTATCAAAAATAATTAATAATTAATAATTAATAATTAATAATTAATAATTAATAATTAATAATTAATAATTAATAATTAATAATTAATAATTAATAATTAATAATTAATAATTAATAATTAATAATTAATAATTAATAATTAATAATTAATAATTAATAATTAATAATTAATAATTAATAATTAATAATTAATAATTAATAATTAATAATTAATAATTAATAATTAATAATTAATAATTAATAATTAATAATTAATAATTAATAATTAATAATTAATAATTAATAATTAATAATTAATAATTAATAATTAATAATTAATAATTAATAATTAATAATTAATAATTAATAATTAATAATTAATAATTAATAATTAATAATTAATAATTAATAATTAATAATTAATAATTAATAATTAATAATTAATAATTAATAATTAATAATTAATAATTAATAATTAATAATTAATAATTAATAATTAATAATTAATAATTAATAATTAATAATTAATAATTAATAATTAATAATTAATAATTAATAATTAATAATTAATAATTAATAATTAATAATTAATAATTAATAATTAATAATTAATAATTAATAATTAATAATTAATAATTAATAATTAATAATTAATAATTAATAATTAATAATTAATAATTAATAATTAATAATTAATAATTAATAATTAATAATTAATAATTAATAATTAATAATTAATAATTAATAATTAATAATTAATAATTAATAATTAATAATTAATAATTAATAATTAATAATTAATAATTAATAATTAATAATTAATAATTAATAATTAATAATTAATAATTAATAATTAATAATTAATAATTAATAATTAATAATTAATAATTAATAATTAATAATTAATAATTAATAATTAATAATTAATAATTAATAATTAATAATTAATAATTAATAATTAATAATTAATAATTAATAATTAATAATTAATAATTAATAATTAATAATTAATAATTAATAATTAATAATTAATAATTAATAATTAATAATTAATAATTAATAATTAATAATTAATAATTAATAATTAATAATTAATAATTAATAATTAATAATTAATAATTAATAATTAATAATTAATAATTAATAATTAATAATTAATAATTAATAATTAATAATTAATAATTAATAATTAATAATTAATAATTAATAATTAATAATTAATAATTAATAATTAATAATTAATAATTAATAATTAATAATTAATAATTAATAATTAATAATTAATAATTAATAATTAATAATTAATAATTAATAATTAATAATTAATAATTAATAATTAATAATTAATAATTAATAATTAATAATTAATAATTAATAATTAATAATTAATAATTAATAATTAATAATTAATAATTAATAATTAATAATTAATAATTAATAATTAATAATTAATAATTAATAATTAATAATTAATAATTAATAATTAATAATTAATAATTAATAATTAATAATTAATAATTAATAATTAATAATTAATAATTAATAATTAATAATTAATAATTAATAATTAATAATTAATAATTAATAATTAATAATTAATAATTAATAATTAATAATTAATAATTAATAATTAATAATTAATAATTAATAATTAATAATTAATAATTAATAATTAATAATTAATAATTAATAATTAATAATTAATAATTAATAATTAATAATTAATAATTAATAATTAATAATTAATAATTAATAATTAATAATTAATAATTAATAATTAATAATTAATAATTAATAATTAATAATTAATAATTAATAATTAATAATTAATAATTAATAATTAATAATTAATAATTAATAATTAATAATTAATAATTAATAATTAATAATTAATAATTAATAATTAATAATTAATAATTAATAATTAATAATTAATAATTAATAATTAATAATTAATAATTAATAATTAATAATTAATAATTAATAATTAATAATTAATAATTAATAATTAATAATTAATAATTAATAATTAATAAAACGATTGATGAAATACATGTATAAATAAAAAAATATGACGCACTTTAACATCGATATCGGCTCCTTTGTCCATGAGTACTTTGAGGACGGAGTCGTGACCCATGTAGGCCGCAAAATGCAAAGCTCGACGATCCTTTTTGTCCCGCGCGTTTACCACGCAACCCGGTTGGGCCACGAGTAGTTCCGTCATTTCCAGATGACCGTTGTAAGCCGCGTGGTGAAGGCTCGTTCTTCCACCTCTATGGATTTAATGTTTTGCAACGTTAATTTATAGAAATTTTTCTTTTGAATTTCGCATAAAGTTGCGAGCAATGACGAAAATATTATAACAATTATTTTCGGTCTTTTGAAATTGTTTACTCGGATATTTCGTTAATTTTTTTTCAGAACTCCAGAACCGTAATCGGTGATCTTGAGAAAATTGAGTTTTCCCCGCGAAAGACGGATTTCGCGACAATTGAATAATACGAAGATATCAGGGAAGCTCAAAAATGTATTGACACTGAAAAATCTGTATTTTTGTGTATCTCAATGGAAACTTTCATCCAATCATGGGTAAATGAAAAAATTCACAGCCATCAGCGCACAGCCCAAACCATTTTACTTAGGAACAAGAATTGTTGAAGGTACAGTTAATTTAATGACGCGAGCACCGACTAAGGAAGAATTTTTGAAAGTTCTGTCTTCAAAGGGGTGAACTTTTGTTTTCAAAGAACACTGTTATATTATTATATCGCGAAAACCAAAAATGTAACACACCAGAAGTTAAACTCGCTATATATATTTACCCTGGAAATTGAACAAACACGTATGTAACGATTTTTCGAGAGTACAATTAAGGGAGACGGAAAAGTGGGTTTAATTTTTTTATGACAATGTCCAATTCTCAAAAATTTTTTCCCGTTAAGGGGGCGGAAAAGATGTGGTGCATTTTCTAATGAGGAACAAGTTTATTTCGAAAAATCGAACGTGTTAAAAGATAACGACGATATTCCGGATCTTCTCTGTTATAAATAAACTGCCGATGCCAAATTTCTTGCTCTTAACCTCAGAATTTCTTGAAATATGAGTACAAGTTATTTTGCTTCCTCATAGAAGAAAGCTACGGTGACAGTTTGACATTTTTTTAACGGGATTTTTATGTCGGTACGTTGAAAATGTCCTAAAAAATTCAGAAATGTCATTTGCAGAAAATCTCCGGATGCATGTACATTAGGGTGGCTAAAAAAATAAAAAAAAAATTCGGCAGAATTCCACGGATGCAAGATACTTTGTACTGAATGCCTACCATTTGAAATCGAAAGAAAAAAAAAAAATTTTTCCTCTAACTTTTCAACTATCGATGCAAAAAATCTGAAAAAATTCCACAATGACTGCGGAACCTGAAACAAAGATTCTGGAGCGAGGAAAAAAAAGTTGCTGCAAAACGAATCGACAGGCAGGCATTTCACAGCATCGAAACGACTTTGTTCCGAGCCTATATTTACCTATCCGTTACGTTGATATTCAAAAGCCATGGAATAATGTATTCGGCGCACAGAACGGCATTGTTCGCAGCGGCAATGTGCAAAGGACTCTGCCAGTTTCGATCTCTGACGTCCACTTGGGCGCCGTACTTGAACAAAACTTCGAGCGCTCGATGATTGCAAGATCGACAGGCTCTGTGAACCGGAGTCAGCCATTCCTTGTCCTTGTTATTAACTTCCGCTCCGCACAGCAAAAGCGTTTCTATTATAGTTGGATCGCCTCTGCGATAATAGTAAAATACAATACATTTATCCGTGTAAAATCAAAATTTCAAATTTTAACACAAAAATATGTCACAGGAGAATTTTCATGGTCGAGCTTACGAAATTAAATTGAAATTGAAAAATGTACTCGTACCGAAACCATCCGTAATAGAATTTTTTAATTCCCACTAAGAATTTTGTCTAAGAGTCAAAGTATTTACAAAAATTCTGGTTTTTGAGAAATAAAAATATTTCAGTTTCAATAACGTTCCCAATTTCGAGTATCGACTATTCGATACATCAATTATCTCTGGAACTTTGTTTCAAAATAATTCGTTATAAATATTGACAAAGGAAATTTTAAATTTTATTTTCTGTTCACTGCTAAATTTATAATTTTCTTTTTATACTCTCAATCGATGCAAAAAAGAAAACAATAATAATGACAACAACGAGAATAAGAATAATACTAATATCAGTAATTATTATTATAATCTGATTATTCGACAACACGACCAAACGTTTACTAGTGGATAATCCAGTGGAAATGAAATAAAGGAGTCGCACCTGTAAGCGGCAGCGTGTAAAAGAGTCCGCTGTTCAGCATCCTGCCAATGAACATCAGCCAGGTCGGTGAGCAGAGCGCGAACTTCTTCCACGCTGCCTCGGAATATTGCTTGGAGCAGCGGCGGCTTCGCGATATACAGACAATTCACGTTAAAAATTTAAAAAAATATATAATTCCATTGAAACGTACAAATGAATATCTTATTTTTGATTACAAAAAAAAAAAAAATAAACACGAGATCGTACAAAAAAAAAAGAAGTTTGACAAAGAAAGCATTTGGTATAAATCTTGCGAGGTTTGATAAAATTTCTGGTTTTTACATGTCATATGAAAAAAAAGTGAAAATTAAAAAAAAGTGTAAAGAATGAATAAATGTAGCTTTACACGTTGGCTGATCATTCATAGGGTCTGGCTGTGTTATAGTTTTGGCGGCGAGGAAATCCTTGAGTGAATTTTTGATTCTAGTTCTTACTTATTTCGAGAGAGAACCGAAAGGGGCGAGAAGAAAAAAAGTCGGGACCGACAAACTCGAAGCACAGTGAAGCAAACTTCGTAACTTTTTAATTCTACATCTCCCAATGCGACATGACTTCAGGTATCTTTAAACAAATTTGATTTCAACATTCTGAGAAATTTAAGGACGCTTGATTCAAGTCCCAATTGCTTTCTTTTTTCTTAATTTTTGGAATAATCATAAAGAATAAGTAAATGAAGGAAGAAATGAAAAATCCTTAACAACTAAAATTGCAGCATAATGTAAACTCCGCGATCAATTGTGTAAAATTCTGCAGCGAATATTCTCTGATAGCAGTCGACTTTTGAAGAAAGTATAAGCGCAATTTATCAAAATTTGAGCAAATTTGGGAACCGCAATAAAATCGTTAGATAATTCAAAGTCTCGACAAAACCATACAAATGTTCAAAATATTTTGCACGCATCGCATCATTGGGTCACAACTAATATGTCTGCATCCACAAATCGTAGCTCCACAGACAAAGCTTCTCCGACAAAACTTCAATAAATTATAAAATAAGATCCTTGTTCTTCATATTCAAGCCTGCAGAATTTTTTTTATCAAAACACATAAATAAAATAAAAAATAAAGCAAAACGAAAAAACTACACCATCAAATCGTGAATTCTATCCTCGATAAGAAAGTTTCTCAAAAAAAAAAACAAAGTAAAAAAAAATTCAAACAAACAAAAATGAAAACAAGTAAATAAATAATAATAAAAACAGTAAAAACTTGAGAACCGTAATAAATTAACGCCCGGTGTAAATCTCAATCTTGCGTTATTTCGTTAACCAATCAAACAATCCGATTATCTCGAGACTAGGTTAGTCGAGCCTAACCTCAAAATAAAAGAGTGGCCAATCGTTCGACTCCCAACATGTAAAATATTCGAAGATTCCACTATCAAAATGTTAATTAAAAAAAAAAAAATGTCAAACAATAAAACAATAGCGACGTTAATTTACCTCGTCGGCGATTTCGCGGACGTTCATCGTTTCGTTACGTCCGTGAATTGTTTGACAGACATTTAACCTTTCGTTTTCGTTTGATTAGACGGAGGTGCGGTTTAAACGAGGGATTCAATCGTATAGCTGTCAGCGGCGTGTTGCCGCTGACGCCGCTGCTGCTGTTGCTGCATGCATCGGCGTAACGATGCCGCTGTGGCGGTCGCAACTGGTCGCAACAACGTTGCGGCATCCGGCCTGTCGCAACGCTCCGTGTCTGAGATATCGCATTTATTGTGATAACACAGACGTAAACCGAGCGAAATGGATTTTCATCGATTCTCGGGGTCTTTGGACCTGCGAGAGGTCGTGGGCTTTTGATACGCAAGGACAATATGCTAATATCATGGAAATTATACACGCGGAGACAAAGGACGCATCGTGGTTTGGATCGCGAGCGGTATCTCTCTCCCCCCCCTCCCTGCTTCTCCCACCCCCGCTCGATCACCGACAATCCGTGTGGTTTTCACGCGCACGGCCGCGGAGGGGGGGGGGGGGGGGCGTGCCGAGAGAGATAGCTCTGCCGAGGATCTCTGTCCTCTTCCGTACAGTCGGGTGAAAAATGCTAACCGCTAAAAGGATGATATCTAGGGTTTTCGCATCGACGTATAAATGTGGACCGATAATACTGCGAGAAAAAGTGAAATCGTAATAGAAAGAGAGGAGACTAGGTGGGTTTATCCCTCTCTCGCTCTCTCTCTCACGGAAAAGAGAGAGAGAGGGATAAACCCACCTAGTCTTTTCTCTTTCTCTTACGATTTCACATATCTATATGTGTTGTTACGTCCGGCGTAACAATATATTGGAATTGCCCTGTTTTTGACCTTAGCTTAGATTCTTATATATGGGGTATTCCTGGGAATTTCGGCAACTTCGGACAGTTGGGTCGAAATTTTTGCCCCCCATTTTTTTCCATTAATATGTGTTCAAAATAAAGAGACACCTATTTCGGCGTTTTTTATTTTGAGCCCCCACTTTTGAAATACAGTCAAATGAAGTTTTTGAAGTATTGACCACATTCGGTCATTCAAATCGATATATCTCAGCAACGGTTAGTGATAACTCAAAAAACCACAGGTGTTTTTTTTTCGTTTTTGAACGCTTTATACGTTGAAAACATTGACGATTATGTTGCACAAATTCAACAATTATTTATAAACAATTCAAAATTAAAAATGAAATACAACAAAAAATGTACCCTTAATTTTTGAAATGTATTTTTTTTTTAATTCCTTGAACAAAAACGAAAATTTAGCCACCTTGAACTTTTTGGGCCGACGCTTCGTTCGGAAGTTATAGATTTTTTTGTCAAAAAAAACCGGTAAATTTACGTATTTTATGAGTAAAAATTTGCATGAAAAAAAAAGTACCCTTAATTATTGAAATTGATTTTTTTTCAAATTCCTTGGACGAAAAGAAAAATTTTGAGACCCGGCCGGACTTGGGCCGACGTTTCGTTCGAAAGTTATACCTTTTTTTGTCATAAAAAACCGGTAAATATACGTATTTTATTAGTAAAAAATTGCATGAAGAAAAAAGTACCCTTAATTATTGAAATTGATTTTTTTTCAAATTCCTTGGACTAAAAGAAAAATTTTGAGACCCGGCCGGACTTGGGCCGACGTTTCGTTCGAAAGTTATAGCTTTTATTCTTAACAACCGGGTAAACATTTACGGGTTTTTTGTGACAAAAAAATCTATAACTTCCGAACGAAGCGTCGGCCCAAAAAGTTCAAGGTGGCTAAATTTTCGTTTTTGTTCAAGGAATTTAAAAAAAAATACATTTCAAAAATTAGGGGTACATTTTTTGTTGTATTTCATTTTTAATTTTGAATTATTTATAAATAATTGTTGAATTTGTGCAACATAATCGTCAATGTTTTCAACGTATAAAGCGTTCAAAAACGAAAAAAAAACACCTGTGGTTTTTTGAGTTATCACTAACCGTTGCTGAGATATATCGATTTGAATGACCGAATGTGGTCAATACTTCAAAAACTTCATTTGACTGTATTTCAAAAGTGGGGGCTCAAAATAAAAAACGCCGAAATAGGTGTCTCTTTATTTTGAACACATATTAATGGAAAAAAATGGGGGGCAAAAATTTCGACCCAACTGTCCGAAGTTGCCGAAATCCCCAGGAATACCCCATATTTATTTGAGATATTTATTGAGAATAAAGTGTAAAATGTATGTATGGGTTAGTGTGTGTGATAAAGGTCCGCGTGGGTGCGCGTTACCTTTATATCTAAAACAAGTGTTAATTTAGTTAATAAAAGAATGGGAGTCCGCGTGGGTATGCGTTACTCCCGTGATTTCGGATGAGAGTCCGCGTGGGTACGCGTCACTCTCGGATTTGGATTTTTAATGAAGGTCCGCGTGGGTACGCGTTACCTTCGGGTTAGGAGATGAGAGTCCGCGTGAGTACGCGTTACTCTCGGAGTTGGAAGGATGTGAGTCCGCGTGGGTACGCGTTACTCACAAAGGGTAGTTTGGGAGTTTGGAAAGAGAATTGAGAGGAAACTTACAAAAAGTTAGAGTCCTTTTTCTTTGAATTATACTTGAAAATACTTATTAGTTGGGACTGGGCCCGAAATGATTTTAAGAGATGTTGCGATGTCGGAGGTTGAATTATTACTGTCTAAAAGACGCGTGTGTGGCCCTTTTATACAATTTCGGGTCCACACAAAATATTTAACCAGGTTGGAGAGGGTAGTTTTCCTTATTTATTATTGGTTGAAAACACCGTCTCCCACCTTCTTATTCTCTAAGACGCGTTTCGCTTTTAACTACGAAGCTAGTGGTAAGGGTGGGAAAGGGCAAATTTTCTTTGTATCTCATTGGTTAAAATTTCCCGTTTCCCACTTCTTAATTTTATGCAAAGGGTGGGAAGAATCTTATATTTTCGAACTGAAGGCCCAAGAACCCTCTCCCTTGTATCTTTGTAGGCCCCTTGAGAAAGGCCATACGCTTACGCCCGTGTTTGGAGGGTTGCAGCCCTTCAGGCGTCTGTGTGGTGGCGTTACGGGGACGTAACAGTGTTGGGTTATCTATATGTGATGGGCTTTCGACATGTCATGTAAAATAACTGGTATTATACGTCGAGAATGTAGAAAACCACGGTCTACGACCGTGTAGAAAACTATAGAAACCGTCGAATACGTAATAAACCATCTGATCTCATTCAACGCACGTCTAAACAATGTTGTCGTCAATCTCAGGATTGTTTTATTGATATTGGTGGGAAAAGGTTGTGGAAAAAATCATGAGTGCCAAGACTAAGGGTCGTGTAACTATTGAAAAATGATATGACCATTGTTTCTCATTACTTGATTCCGTCTCAATGCGAATTTCCGCGAATTATTCAAATTCAGAATGGAGGTACGTCCGAAGCAACACCCAAACAGAATTAACATACCCCAACCAAGGATGAAATTGATATACACTCAACTCCGGCCTATAACGAAGTTCTCTATAGCGAACGCTCCCTATAACGAACGTTCGATCGTTCTCTATAACGCACAGAATGCCTTCCCCGTTGCCGCCACTATTTTCCCGACGGAGCGCGCGTAAATTTAAACCAGTAGAAGTGAAGATGGTTATTTCCTACGCCGCTATATCTATATATACGTTTTCGGCTCAATGAAATTCTGAATTTCAAGACCTACCCGTTTTTTCTCGGTGTAATATTTCATTTCAAGTCGTTGAATCCCGGCATTTCAAAGATATTGTACTCTGCAAAACGCCATAGGTCTCCCATTCTCTGTAAGCCTATCATAGCTGTCTTCTTGCCTATAATCATGGAGAGGCTTGCCACCGTGATTCATTTTATTCGAATAATGCAAATTGGTCGGCTAATAATCGACTTTCTCTTTGATTACTAAATCAAAACGAACAAACGATCTATGTGTCGGCAGAGATGAGAAGAGAGATTGCCTGCCCGGCCTATTCTCTTAGTTTATGGCACTTCCCATTCATTGAGGCAAAAGCGTGCGGGGCAATGTCCTGTCACTTAATGTCCACTCGTTCGTGGTGCTGTCTACACTACATCGGGTGGCACACTCAAGCACGAATGGGACCGGCGTTCGAGGGCATTTACTAACAGCCGGGGCTGCGGGACATCAAGAATAACACGCGTTTCAGCGTTCGGACCACAAGCTTTGATACATCATAATCAATGTGTGCTGTAAATTAATAAAATACCGCCAAATGGCTCGAGTAATCCCTAAAACACTCGGTTATTGTGCAGAATGGCGGTTTATCCGAATTTTACAGTTTTCCAAAATTTTCTTTTTCAAGGATGTTTAGTTTGCCCTTTAGATAAAGAATCGAGTGGGGAAGGTCAGAAAATGTTGGCAGAAATGTTTTTTTTTCAGAAATTTTTTTTCCCCTTCTTTTTTGAAGTTCAGGAGTTTTTCTCCTGTATCAGGGCCTCCACACCTCTAAATCCGGCTCTGCTCGAAGTTCATACTCTCATTAGTCCGAAAACGTATGTATATTAGAGTGGTCCTTATATTTTCTTCGGACGAATTTTGACCCCCCCCCCCCCCCCCCAGATTGGCTCCAAATAATTTTAAAAAAAGTTCCCTAAATTGGCGGCCCACCATCTTTAAAACCGGCCATTACCAGCAGGGGTCATTTTTCCCCTTTGAAATACACAGAATTTTTCGACTCTCTAGTAACATGCCTATTTGGGTCGCTTGAAATCATCTTAAAAATCCAATCTTAATCTTAATGAGTCCGTGACTCCTTTGTGCATGAAAAAAAAAATCTTACGGTTTGATTTTGAAATAGGTACGGGTCGTTCCACGCCGATACATAAACATGTTTCTCGGTTTTTCCTTATTCCCGAATAATTTTGTCAGAAAATTTTTTAGATTTGAAATATCATTTCTAAAATTCAAAATACCGATCTTGAAAGCCATATTGGTCATTCCGACTCGATTTGTTTTTTTTTCTTCTTTCGTTTTTCCTCTAGTTGCCGAATAATTTTATCAAAAGAAAGTTCAAAATATCCGACCTCATTCTAAAGATTAAAAATACTGGTCTTGAAATTAATATGGGCCATTCCAACTAGAAACCTTCTTTATTTTCCATTAAAATTTAATTTTCCAAAATAAATAGTGTTTCGAGTTGGAATAGCCCATATTAATTTTAAGACCAGTATTTTCAATTTTCAGAATAAGATCGGATATTCTGAACTTTCTTTTGATGAAATTATTCGGCAACTAGAGGAAAAACGAAAGAAGAAAAAAAAACAAATTGAGTCGGAAAAACCAATATGGCTTTCATGATCAGTATGTTCATTTTCAGGATTGATATTTCAAATCTAAAAAAATTTCTGACAAAATTATCCGGGAATAAGAAAAAACCAAAAAACATGTTTATATATCGGCGTGGAACGACCCATAACCATTTCAAAGTCAAACCGTAAGATTTTTTTTTCATGAACAAAGGTGCCACGGACTCATTGAGATACTTCTTAGATTTTTAAGATGATTTCAAGAGACCCGAATAGGGATATTATTAGAGAGTCGGTAAATCCTGTGTATCTTAAAGGGGAAAAATGACCCCTGCTGGTAATGGCCGGTTTTAAAGATGGCGGGCTGCCAATTTGGGGAACTTTTTTTAAAATTATTCGGAGCCAATCTGGGGGGGGGGGGGCGGGTCAAAATTCGCCCGAAGCCAATATAAGGACCACTCTAATGTATATATATCAGGGTGGTTCTTATTTGGGTCATTTTTTAAATGTGATTGGAGAGTGTTGAAAAAGAAACCTCACGTCGAATGAGCACGTAGTAAGAAGTTTGTTCCTCTAACGAAGACGATCAAATAAGACGAATAGTACATTATGACACTAGTACGAAAAAAAAATTTCTGACGAGAAATTGCAGAACGAGCCGAAGGCGAGTGTTGCAATCACACAAGTCCAGAAAACGTTTTTCGTACGAGTATCGTACGAATTTTTATGTCACAAGGTGCGTAAATGCGGTCTGACGCGAACGAAGTGAGCGTAAAACCGCACTTTTACGCACAGCGTGTCATAAACATTTTTGTTTTTAGTTTTTTCTCTCCTCTTCGAAAATGATCCAAATCAGGATCACTCTACGCATATAGGGATTATACATGCAAATAATACTGCGGACTACGACGAGGTTCTAAATGCAACTTCATCCAAAAACCAAAATATTCATACGATCTGGAGGTTCGAAGAATTATGAGCGAAAGGTTACACACGGACGAGGAAAATCGAACCATGGATGGAACGTTGAAACTTTGCTGCAAAACTACCCAAATCATTTGCCACGTCTGCAAGTGAAACCCGACGTACTTCCGCGAAGCAATGAAATAAAATAAACGCCTTGGTAGCACGGGTGATAACAAAATGAGGATATAAAAAAATATAAATGCAGGTTTCGTCGTAAAATTCTAACACAACCGAAATGCCAACACGACGAGTTTTATTACCGATAAGATTCCCGGTTTTCGCACCACAATGCCGAAGCTAAAGAAGTTCAGAAAATTACCCATACAAATCCTCGAAAAAAATATTTACCGCTGGCTCCAACTCCCCTAAATTAAAAAACTGCATATACGAATCTTCGGAAACAAAATTAACCCCCAGTGCCGGCGTTAGGGGGCGGCCGACGGGGCGACGGCCCGGGGCGCCAAATTTGGGGGGGCGCCGAGGTCTGGGGATAACACGGCAAAAATTATACGTAGCCATTTTCTGTGGGCGCCACAATATTTTTGCCCGGGGCGTCAGTGGCCTAGCACCGGTACTGTTAACCCCCGACCTTGCCCCCTAAATAGAAATTTTAGAAAATTGCTAGACGTATATTTGGTAATTTTATATTAGAATTTAAACGCCGAATCGTACGTCCGAAACACTTATGGTTTTTTTTTCTATCCAGGTGTCTTCGTGAAAAAGTTCACTTACCTGTTACGTTCCCCTTGGTTGTGTTTCGGAAAATGGTGAGACGATAAATCAAAAATAGACAGAAAGACAAGAAATAAAACAAAAATATCGATTATAGGTGATGGTCGATTATGAATTAATTTTCGACGGAGAATTGAAATACCACGAATAACGTCAATCGCATCGACAATTATCCAAGGGAACTAACACAGAAGCAGTGACAAAGGGTTGCAGGGTGTTATTCAACGATCGCTCGTATGCGTCGTTTTATTGTTTGTTTTTCTTCTGATTGTTGATGATTTAAAAAAAACGAAAATTTTCCGGCTTCAAATGCGATTTTTTTATTTTTTTGAGATGTGGTTCTTAATTCGTTGAATTTTCAATTATAATTTTTAATTATGCATGAAAATCATGCACGAAAGTACATAGACAAAGGAAACCAAATTATCGATGGATGGCCGAAGAAACGATTTTGCAAAACATAACCGAAGCATTTGCGACCTTCAACAGCACAATCACGAAGTACTGATTCATCGCAGAAGAAAAACATTAACGCCTTGGTGTCGCGTGTTTAGTGATAGCACGACTGCAATATTAGAGATAGAAATGAAAAAAAAAAATTGTTTTTGGCATAAAATTTTAACGGAAAGCAAACGCCAGCCCGACGTATTTCATTACCGATAAAACTCTTCGCATTATTTTATCACACTATTCGCACTATTTTCGCTTAAGGAGCTCGAAAAACTACGAATATGAATCCTGGGAAGAAAACTCACCCCTCAATCGAATCATTTAAAAATTATGAGATAGATTTTTGTTAATTATAAGTTAGATGGAATCACAGAATTTCACGTCCGTAACTTTTATTTTTTATGGTTTTCAAGATACAGGTGTATGTCTAACAATTTTTCTTTTTTTTGTTTCAATACGACAATTTTTCACGGAGTTACAGCCTTCCAAAAATAACTTAAAAAGTTGTAAAGTGTTTCTGCTCTTTCAATTCTTTTGCCGAATGTATTTTATTAGTTTTGCTACCAAGAAAACATGGGATTTATAGCAATTGAATGGTATCAGTAGCGATTAGAATTTCGTTGTCGAGTGTTTTCGAACGAGTAACGTTGGTTCGAAAATCCAATAACGTCAGAATAAAAGTGGCGAGTTGCTTTGCGATGAAGTTGTAGCCCAATCTGGTCGGCTTCTTCTCGTTTAGTAATTTAACTATATCCGTCCAGCCTGAGCTCCCCGGTTGTATAGCTTCGGAGCATAATTGAATAAAATAAGAACCGTAATCAGTCATTAAAAAAAAACATAATTTATGGTGTCAAATGCGCGATTAATTATTTTCCCTCTGGAATTTTGTAGTAGTTATTAGTTTTTCTTATTTTTTACCGACCCGTAGCGTGTAACAATTTTTCTCATTCGTTTGTTGAATTAATCTAATTACTGAAATTACCGAGATGGTCTCAGTATGCCTCGCCACTGTCTGACTCGGCACAGTTTGACTCGGCACAGTCTGACCCGGCACAGTTTGACTCAGTGATGGGCAAATTTGGACTTGAGGAGTCCCGAAGTCCAAAGTCCGGATGGACTTTGGACTCCCACGGGACTTCAAGTACAAATGTACTTCAGGGCTGCCCAACACTGGTTTGACTCCACGCGTTTGACATATGAAAGTCACTCTCTCTCTCTTTGACATTTGACACTTTCTCTGAGTTTGACAGAGAAAGAGTGAGTCTCATCTGTCAAATTCGCGGATTCAAACTGGGCCGGGTCGGACTGTGCCTGGTCAAACTGTGCCGAGTTGAACTGTGGCGAGGCATACAGTGGCGAGGCATACTGAAACCATCCCGAAATGACCTATAACTTTCCATGATTCGTCGATCATGAGAAATTCGATTCCGGGTGAAACAAGTGTTTGGCCGTATTTTCGCTAGATAAATATTCATGTCATATTAAGCGATGATCACCAAAAATGTGATGCCTCACAGTTATTTCGACCTTGACAGAGAAGGTCAATTTTTGTATTATCATGGAAATTTTACTTAAAGAAGAACAAACATCTTCCAGGGTCTATAGGTAATAAGTCAATTTTCTATGTAAAAAAATCAGCTCAGAGACGGAAAAAAATCAAAAATTTTCTCTGTTATATTGTTTACGCTGGCCAGAAACCAAGGAAAAAGATTTTTATCGCTTGGTCGGATACTTTGAATGACTAAAATCGAGAAATGTCAGCATTTATCGACTCTGACCGCAGGGGGATGAGCGAATATGCGCATGATCGGTAGAGTTTCAATATTCTTTTTACATCTTCCACAGTCGTATTTGTGTGCGTGCGTGTGGTTTCAACCTCAACTTCCAACGTCAAAATAATTTTGCAAAACCATATTTTTCGCGATCTTCGCGAAGAACATGAGCTAACGATTCATCTGGCAAAAGCACGGCCAATAATGCTTTTTTACCCTGAACGTAATTTCTCATGATCAACGAAAAGTAGAAAGGGTCAATTACGAGGACGTCCACAAAATCGGGGAACAAATAGAAGTAACTTACTCTCCCACCGGTTTCCCTCTTCGTGCGAATCTTGTTTTTTTATTGTGTCGGCCTCGACATTCCACATCGACGCGCTCTCAATAACCTGCGTTTCATTTTGCCGCGTCCAATTAGCCTGCAGTGTGAATCTAACGTTTTCTGAAAACGGATAACATTAAATGACGACACGAACGCGTTCACAAATGTCATTGGTATCATTGTCATACTTTACAAAGAACTTTTCCGCCCGCTACTGCCAAGCGGAAAAGATCCGAGTGTATAATTGTAATTTAAATTTACGTCACCGGTGTCAAAAATCCTTCCATTTTATTTCAGAAGAGAATACTAGATAAATTTTCCAAGAACATAAAAAATGTATGTTTGCTTTCGTTCTTGTTCATACAAAATCAAAAGTTGCATTTGGTCCAGTCAAGGGGGCTTCAACCCCCTGAAACCCCTTGTTTTCAACAAGGGTAGGACAAAAAGGACGGTGTACACCACGGGCGGAAGGCGATTCCGCCGAGTGTGAAGTTGCCAGCCGAGCAAAGCGAGGGTGGCGCCACACTACTTCTACTACTTCCGCTCTTGATACGCAATGTACTATTTTAGATCTTTTAGATTGAATTTTTATTCTTTAATAAACTATAAGAAAACTTACACAGAACCCAACTCGAGAAATACATGTTTCCTGCAGAATTTTCCGAGCTTTCCGATAAATCCTTGTAGAAATTTCCAAAATTAGGGCAGCGGCCGAAAAACAGCTTTTGAAGTTTCAATTTCGATTTTAATGAATTTTGGAGCGTTTTAATAAAAAACTTTTTTTCCGATAAGCTGAGACAATTTTATGTTAAAACAAGATTTTGTATCTGCAACTCTCTTATCTGATGTTCAACCTTGTCCATCCCATCCACATTTATTGCTTGCTCACTTCGATTCCTTGCATTCATATCAGCTACAATCAGTACTCTCTCATTCTTTTTTACTTCATCCATTATTATCTCTCAAACATTATTCTATTATTTCGTTTAACTTTCTTATTTCCTGTTCAACCTCGTCCACCCCATCCACATTCATTGCTTGCTCGGGTCCAATCCTTGCATTCATGTCCGCTACAATCTCTCATTTTCTTACTTCGTCCATTATTATGTCTCTCAAAATTTTTTCTATTTTTTCAAAGCTGACATTATTGTACGCCGTTATGATTGCCGTCCTTTTAGATCAAGTTGAAATTCGCACTCATATTTTGTCTTGCTTCTATCTCATCTATTTTCCACTCACGTTTCCTGTGAAATTACCAAATCCATTTTTTCTAAGAATTCCCACGCCTCTCCGATGTCAAATATTTCCGCGATATTCGAGACTATTATTTTTAACTCCATATTTATATTTTTTCTCCTTGCGTGTTGCTACTTTTGGTGTCCATCTCCGCTGATTCCATCTTCTTATGTCTTCATTCTTCCTTCCTTTCGCCTACCTTAACGCCAACCCCCCGTTTCACTACCATACGCATGCGTATTGTTTACAAGTGACCTCTCTACTCCTCCACTATCTTCTCTCACCACCCTCCAATCCGCTATCGTATCCCTCGCTCCTCTTTCCATCTCTCTGTCTTTCTCCCGCGTCTTCCCTCAATGTTTCCTCCGATTTCATCGATGCCATGCTGATTTTGCTTTAAGACTGCAGTTTCCATCACCGAGATGTTTCGCCATTTCGGATTTGACGTTTCTATCTGCTTCAACTTCGTGCTCTTTTATGGTATGGTTTCGTGGTTTTATGGTCTTTTATGGCATGTGTTGCTCTTCCACTGTGTTTTATCTTGTTCCGTCTTATTACGTAAATCCAACACCGGGTTTTTGTATTCCCTTATCTTCCAAAACATACCATATAACCCTCGCACCTGTCGTGTTCATAGCTCTCTCTCGCAGTCTTCTCTTACTTCAATCACTTTGTTCACCTACCATTGTTTCAATTGTCGTTCCAAGTGTGCCAAACTGTCCTTCATCGTCCTTCGCATTCTTATCTACGCCTCTTCGAGTCTTCTATTTCGGGAGTACACGCAATCGTTGCTATTTTCCGTCTCAGGCCCCTCCGCCGTTTCTCCATCGTTATTATAATTGCATTTAGTTTTCTTAAGTGGTGGCGACTGCACCACTAGATAGATGGAGTCCCAACTCCTGGTGCCAGAATCGGCCGTTCCCATCGCGGGAGAATGCGGATCTTTTTTACGATCTCAAATTTGGACGTCTTAATAAATAGCTTGTGCGTCTCAAAACCACCGTGCGACGCTGTTTCACCCATCTGTGTGCAACGCATATGAATACACATATAAATGTTGAAAGAAATATATACTCTTCACTTATTCATGAAATAAACTTTTACCAGCTGGGAGTTGTGAATTACTCAATTGAGGCTACTTTCGCTCGAGATCTTTCTTGTAGAAATTCCAATTGTCTCCTATCTCTATTCTAACATTTTCCTTGTAGAATGAAGATTTCAACTGTGCAACTTAATTAAAGATTAGGTTTCATCGATTTCGAATTCCTGTGTGGTAAATAACTTTCCAAGCGCATCAAGTGCAATGAAAAACTTCCCAAGCTGGAGGTGACTTCTAAAACAATTTTAGAGGGCTAACATCTTCACATAATTACTTTTTTAATATATTGAACGAAATGAAGATTCTGGAGCAAGAAAAAAAATAGCTGCAAAATGAATAAGCCTAATACATGTATTTGTATCTTCGGATTACTTGACAAAATTCACTAGTGTACTAACTCCTACATGCATCGAAAATTTAAAAAGAGCCGGCAGCTTTCGAATTCTTACATGAAGAATATTTTCGTAACTCCACATTGACCGACTTTCGTTGACGGTCCTGACGATTTGCCGCTGAAACCTTGGGTCTTGTCGAAAGCAATACCTATCGTGCCAGAGCTTGCTTTCCATAAGAATTTCGTGGCATGACTTTTGTTAGATTTTCATTGGTTATTTACCGTGGCGGTCTTCTTATAACCGCACACCTGCCGCAAAGGTCTTTTTTTATTCTTCTGCATTACGTTGATGTTGACCATATTACACCGGCGTGACCAATACCTCTTTAGTGATCATATCGAGTCGTCGACGTGGTCACGACTCGACGGTTCGTCCGTATTGGTTACTACTTTAATCTTCTGTCTGACCGTTGAGCTTTCCTTGGTTATTATTCGGTAGGTTGGGGTATACATCCCGACTGATCGAAGTTTTGATGGTGCGAAATTTGGAAAATACAATATTCCAATCGCCAAGGCCTCGACAGTGCGTAGTGCCAACAGTTAATAGGTCCAACCCAGCAAAGTCTCGAGTGGTGATAGTTTCGAAAAAAGAAAATTTGCAATGCATCGTATCGGAAGTATAATTTTCGCTTAGGACTTGAAATTTCTTCTGTTCAGTTTTCCTACAACATATATAGAGAAGTAGTTTCGTAGCTCGTTCGACCGCGTAGCTTCTTCCATCTTCACGTGGTAGAGAAATAAAGAAATGAGTGAATATGGATCGATGATTCAATCCATGGTGGATGACAATTCCTCAACCCATAAAAGATTGACGAATGATATTTGTACTCTTATTCTTATTGGAATAAAAATTATTTACTGTTTACTTATAGATGTTGAAAAGATTTAGGAATTTGTGAAAAATAAAGTAAAAACAAACTATTAAAGATTTACGTTTGATCTTTTACGATCTACGAATGGATAAACGATAGGACACGGTAACTGTGGGGTGGTTAATGCAAAAAGAACACACTCCGGATTAAGTCTCCAATAATCGGCGAATGGATTTTATTATTTATCGACGATTATAGCGGATAACGGGAAAGCAAAAATAATAACGTGGTTTGCGCAAAGCGACTTCGAAACGTTAATGCAAGGAGAAGCGGAAGAGTACAACCGCATTAGTCAAGGATAAAAAACTAGTAACGCGAATCGTGTATTGACTTCAGTGGTCGCTCTATCGGCAGCGCTCTGAAACGCTCAAAAGGCGCCAAGATTCAAAAACTCTTAACACAAACAATGGACGAAAAAGAATGCGTTGGGTAACCTGCTCATACTTGTAAGTGCGTTGCTAATCCACTGCTAGCGCGCTGCCCATGTGTTGGAAATCCGTTGCGAGTGCGCTGCTTATGCATTGCAGATTCTTATATATTCACTTATCACTTATTAATTATTTACTTATGCGTTATTTTATTTTTAACATACAAACCGAATGAGGATCTACTAATTTTGAAAAGGATTTCTTATTCTTAAAACTAAAAATGTATGTTAAGTTAACTAAAAGAAATGGAAATCGACTCATGGGCGAATCGACTAACAGACTAGTCAAATCTCCTGACAGAATACAGCTGACGAGAGGTTCCAATTCCGTTGTTTTCTGCTATTGATCACGCTTATTCACCGAAAAGTAAATATCTGATCTGACGTTCGTCGCAAGCTTGGCGTGAATATCGGAACTCATGTTTCCGGCTTACTCGTTCCTTATTGGTCCTCTTATAACGCACTTATCGAGTTTTTTCCACCAAATCCAGTGAGTTACTTCATATTAAAATGGCCCTGTTAACATTACAATACAGATGTTAACATGAATGAACTTTTATCCCATGAATATTATATTCTGTCGATACTTATCCAATAATTACCTGGAATTTCTCTCAACCGCTCGAACGAAAAGAAATTAGCCTGATGCTTCACATCGGAAATTTTATTCATAGCGTCAATTCTCCCAGATTCAGCGTATTCCAGTACTTCATTAACACCCTCCAATTGAAGAAGCTCATAGAGCTACAACAAATAATTGACGTTGGGAATGACTCATAAGCTTGGAGATAATTGTATTATGTCGCTCATGTGACAGAACATATTGGTCAGCGTGTTAAGCCTAATGTTTAAACGCGGACTTTGCTTTCGTATTCAGAGAAAATTATCAATTGCTTCGACGCAGGATGTTTTGTCTGCCGATGCTGTTGTGTCTCGCGTTCCGCTGCCACGGATTAATTTCATAGGACATATAATGACGCTGGTCACCTCGTTGCATCCGGTTTGATACGCTGCGCCCACCTCATCGGATTGCGAAAAGCCAATGCCTCGCGGAGTGCCGCCTCGCTACCCGAGTAGAAAATGGATCGGGCTAGCCTTACGTAGCATCAGGGCCCGATCAGGTTTCGGTAATGCCTGCCTGAGTAAGGCTGCCTCATCAAGGCCTGATTATGATTTGATAAGGCATGCCTGAGCAATGTTGCCTATATCAAGGCCCCATCAGGTTTTGGTAATGCCTGCCTGAGCGAGGTCGCCTACATCAGGGCCCTATCAGGTATTGGTAATACCTGCCTGAGTATGGCTGCCTCATCGGGGCCTGGTCATGATTTGATAAGGCATGCCTGAGCAAGGTCGCCTACATCAGGACCCAATTAGGTTTCGGTAATGCCTGCCTGATCATGCAGCCTTATCGGTGCCAGGTCAGAGTGTATTTCATACGGCATGTCTGAGTAGTGTGGCCTGATCAGTGCCTGCTCGGTGCCCCGTAAGGTTGGCCGTTTACCAAATGTGAGACTAATGCATAAAATCTGACCACGTTACCGAACATAACCAAGGATTCTTTTTTAATGAACTGTTTGTGCGTTTAGTGTTGTTCTTAGTTCTTTACTGTGTTTTAAAAAATGTGTGATTCTTCGAGTGGTTCGGACCAGGAGTTTCATCGGAAGCGAAAATGTGAACTAACTTGTATGAGAGTCGAAAGACATTGAAGTGGCGTGCAGCTGCAGAATATATGAGAGTGAAATCGGAAGATGGCCTAAGTGGGAATGAGCTTGTTGCACAATGTTGCACAAAGCCATTAATAAATCTCTTCCTATCACAGAGCTATTGATGAGTGCCGCATGTAACCTTAAAGATGCTTCGACACGACCTAAGGTGACACGAAGCAAGGACAAGATGTCAACACCGTCGGCCAAACGTAATGTAGATGGAAACGATATGACAACTCGAGAGCAAGTGCCAGTTAAAATAAAATGATTAGAGACAGTTATCGATTCCACTTTGGCCGTAGTGACGATTTTGATGGTAGGGGGTTTTGGCGTTGGTCGACCGTTGTAGTGGAAATTCTTCTTTAACGTTTCGTCCTTCTGGTTCAGGACCTCTTCAGAAGTTCTTTATTGTCCTTTTCTTTTTGTTTTGTGTGACTTTTTCATTCATGTGTGACATGTCTCTGGGTTCCGGTTGTGTCTTTCTTTTCAAATAAAATGTTTTTCTCTCCGTTTTGTTATGGGTTATGTTCTATTTGTCAGTTTTTTAAATCATTAATTTGTCATTTTTGGTTATCGTTTCTTTTGTCTGTGGTTCTGCATGAGTGATCTAGTTTTCAGTTAATAGGTTTCTTCTTCGTTTTGTCAATACTTCTATGTTTATGTCATTTTATTAAAAATATTTTCTTGCCGGACAACCGTGACACGTTTTCTCTGTCACATTTTCTTTAGTTACTCTGGTGTCTCGGTTCTCTGGCAAGAAAATATTTTCAATAAAATGCCATAACCATAAAAGTATTGACAAAACAAAGAGGAAACCTCTTAACTAAAAACTAGATCACTCATACAGAACTACAAAAAGAAGAAAGGATAACCAAAACCGTTTTCAGCAGCAGCGCTCCGATTACAAAATGAAATAAATCACCGTTATGGCCATGACGAGGAAGGCCTGGTCGATAACAAGGGCCGGATCGGGCGGGATGATCATGGCCTTATGATTTTGGTAACACGTTTGTCATGTCATGCTCTTATGTTTCTGGCCCGATCGGGGAATGATCGGGCAACCGGCGGGTTACCCTATCGGGGAATGATCGGGGAATGATCGGGGAATGATCGGGGAATGATCGGGGAATGATCGGGGAATAATCAGTAAATGGTCGACGAATGATCGGGGAATGATCGGGCAACCGGCGGGTTACCTGATCATTCGTCGATAAGGTTGCCCGAACATTCCCTGATCGGGCCAGAAACATAAGGGCATGACACAACATATGCGTTACACAAATTATGAGGCCATGATCGGGCTGCCTGATCCGGCCGTTGTTATCGATCAGACCGTCCTCATCACGGCCCTATCAGCGCCTTATTTCATTTTTGCCGCAATTAGCTGTTGTGCTAATTAAAACGCGTTAACAACGGAATAATAGAAACTCTCCCAAGAGACATCGCTGTTTGTTGTAACGGAAATCCACGGAAACGAGACTTTTGATCCACATTTTGAAAAGTATACCCATACGCACAGCGTTTGACTCGTTTCTCATATTGGTCCTGACTCTGACAATCAAAGGCAGACTGCGCCGTCAACAGAGACACCGTTGGGCTACGGACCTATTGTTACGCATATTACCATCTGACGACGTAATACAGCCTTGGAAAGACTTACCAAAAAACTTAACCTGGCGATTCGAAAACCTTAGGTTCTTTATGATGATGGGTTCCCTTGTGATGTGTAGTTTACACAGGGGCAGAGTTAATACCGAACGCTAGTAGGATTTGGGCAATTTTCTGAGCCATATGCGTAACAAACGATTCTTATATCGAAATTGGATTATTAATAGAAAATCTTGCAGGGGGAGTACTATCGATGAAAAATATGCTGTTAAATCTACGCACGATGAAGATTTAAAAAAAATCATAACCAAACACACTACTTAGAACTCGTACAAATAAAAGCTGCACTTTGCGCGAACCCGGTCCCACCTCTTTCGCTGCAAAATGTAATCGGCGTGTATACCGTGTATAAAACATACGGCTTTCGGAAAAGAAGCTCAATGTGGGGCAAAACAAGAATTTTTTAAATTACGTGTGTCCGAGAATTTTTCAGTGCATTGGTCACATACCTTTTTCAGGTTAGCTTCGTTTCTGATTTCCCAACCTACATTCCGTATGAAGTTGACCATGATATCCATTTCATCAACGATCCTGCGGCAAAAAAGAAATTTAAAAGCTTTCAACTCATGCTTCGCGAAACATTTTGGGTTCTCAAATAAAAGTTGCCATAATTACCTATTATCCATTGAGGCCGCATTCCAGTTTTGCACCATAAAATCGACTGCGAAATTAAAATTCTCGTCGCTACTTGCGAGCAACCTATAAAATACATTGTCGATCTCTGCCAGATCTCCAGCAAAGATTTTTTTAAGGGAATAGTCTAAAAGCATCGTATGGATTTCGTGGTTATCCGTACAGGCGGCGTTTTCTTCCAAGAGACTTCTGGCATTCTCCAAAGCCCATTTGGAAAATTGCATCGCGAAGGAGTCGTTAAATCCATGCAAGCCAGCGCAGAATATCCAGGATTTAGTGTCTGGATGCAATCTTTTGGGTGTAAGGGCAAATTCAATTAGGCATATCTCGAATGAATAAGAAACAATAATCCCGTTCAAAGATTGGACGAGCTGCTGACAAGGTGTTAATTTCGGTAATTTACACATGGATAAATTTTGCTTCTACAAATGTATCGACTAGATATCTACCCAGATGGTTTCTTGGAACCCAGCATGCGATTGTTGGTAAAAAAATTGTCAAAGATTTTATTGTTAATTCTCCGTTTACGTTTTGACGTTGCAACGTGCTTTGGCTACTAAATATGAGTCGGTTTATTTTTTGGATAATCAAACGATATAACCGGGCTTACTGAATTTCTTCTGGATTTTTCATGTGATGGATAAGTTTTTCGGCAGCATATTCCGAACATCTTAAGTCACCGGATCTGCAAGCCCAGTCGATGACATCCATCCTAGACAGTTTCGTAAATCGGTCGTCGTTATCCCGTACCTCAAAGTCAACCGTTTTTATGAACGTCTGCATCAGCTTCAAGAAATGTGTCTAAAAAAATGGAATCACTGTGTTTAACATGGCTAACGTTCCATTGACTTCATAAAATCAAATTCCATTCGAGGCCCAAGATTATAGCTACACAAACGTTTCCATTGGCTACGCTCGAGGGCAAAACGATAACCGCATTTGTAAAGAATAGAATGAAAACAAAATATTTTTTCCAGATGACCAGGACGGCCGTAATGTCAACGCTCGTTGATAAAGAATTGTCGCGACATGACCTGCGCAACATCAAATATCTTGTACGATTTCGAATAAAAAGTTTTAAAAAAATTCAAGATATTGCTTTAAACATATATGAATATAACTATGAAATACTAACTCTGTACATTTAACTGTTTTTATGAATTTAATTACCAAAAAATCACCTCGGAAACGGGTATATGAAAAGACTACCTTAAAGAGGAAATATTAATAGCCGTTGAAGGATTACCATACCGGTATCGATCATATACTCTGCACATTTTTTCTTTTTCATTTGAGGCCACAGTCCACCAACTTTTCGTATGGCCGTCGGAATGGAAGAAAAAAAATTAACCCACCCTAGTGTACATCCATCTCAAAATTTCTCTACGACAGAGAATAAAAAATCAATTTTGAATTTTTTTCGTATTGGCGGCTTATAAGATATACATTTTCATAAGAATAATCCGATTTTCTCGCCTCTCCAATAGTAGGTATTTTCGGAAAATGGTGAGTCACGTATTCCAACATTTTATGAAAATAATATACCAAGTTTAACGTTCGCTCGATTCATGGTTTCCGAAATATACATAAGCGTGGTCGGAAAAAAATAAACCCCTTTTTCCTCCTTCTAGAGAATCTAAATACTTATTTTCACGTCTGTGACATATCCGGTTTTCGATACTTCGGGATCCTCAAGAAGACACATAGCCCCTCTTTTTGATCCGTCTCAATAGTAATTTCGCGAGATGTTGAAATATTTTTTTAAATATTCTGAAAAGAATCTTATATCTCCGAAAATCCTCAACACTTTTCCAGCTCCTCAATTACACTTTCGTAAATAACAATACACGAATTTTTGAATTTTCAAGAGAACCTAACGACAAAGTTTTACGTCTGTAACGGTTTTGGTTCACATGATATAAGTATCGTATAGAACTTTCCCCCCTTCTATTGCCTCAGTTTTGGGATTCCCGAAAAGGCTTTCTTCGTGGGTGCCTAAGTAATGGGAACGATCCCAATAGGACCTGTCAATTGATCGATTCTAGGACGAACGGTTTACGCTGGGCGTCAATGAAAGTCAGTGCGGTAGTCAGTCCGTCAGGCCACATTCTTTTATGCATAGAGATGTGAATTTCCATGATTCACCTGAATTTCCTTGTCCACCCCAGTACGAGCGGTTCGGTGCTGGATTATCTGGACCGTCATAATTGCAAACCGCCATGGTAGGTAGTCAACTTCTCGAGACAGATAGCTGGTTAGTTTATAAAAGATTTCGTAATTGCGGGCTGTTTGATTCGTCAATAACTGATAAAAGGCATCGCTGATAAGCTGAACTCGAGTGAGAACATCGATATTATTGTAATTATCGCTATCTAGGTATTCGGATAGCCGGTCCCAATTCTCATCGTCGTAGTTGACCTGATAGTAGCCTGAACAAATTTAAAGAGAAAATAAAATCAAAATCCGTCCGCTAGTCAATTTAGATCTTTCTTCCGTGTCTGTACGGAGTTCAATACTGACCACTAGCTCGTATATTCAAAATGATCCAATCATCCTTGTCGATTCTATCGATCTTTACAAAATCTTTTTCGTTGCTCAGCCAGGTCACCGACGATGTCGTATTAAAATTGAAATTAGACTTTGTCGCATGAGTCAACGGTACGGACCATTTGGTAGAAACATTATCGTTATTGCTTTGGAGGCTACTTTTCTGGAAAACTTTCGTTTCACCCGAGGTATAATTTCTCCTGACGCTTAAAACAGGATAACCTCGCTGCGTCAGCCATGGCATCATGACATCTGTCACGTTCAGAGACTTTTTTCCATTCCAATTTTCGTCGTAGGCTTCTTGGAATGCGGCCGTCAAGTCGGCTGTCACCGCTGTTTTGAATGAACTATATCCGGAAAATACAAGGAAGCAACAATTAGTAGTCAAACTCGTAATTCTCAGGAGATAGACCTCGTCGAGCTGTAGATGTTATGTCACCCTAAGATATTATTAATTCTCTCACTGTTTTGCCAGGAATTTTCGTATACCAGCCTGGAATACATCGTCACCCAAGATGTTGTGGAACATGTGAACAATCACTGGACCTTTTGACATAATTAGAACGAAGATTGAGGTAGAAAATGTAGAGCAAGATTTATCTAACGGTTTCCGAGAAGTTTGGGTGCTTATTTATGATTTACCTTTGACGTACAGAACCTGCGTAAATATTCCATCTACATCCTTGCTCGGGATTGGCACGAGAGGATTCATGTCCCCACCATCGAATTCATAATACCACTCTTGACGGATGTCCGCGATTAATAGTTCTAAGCCCCTAAAGTTTTCGTAGATCTTTGACCAAAATTGAATTATAAATAACATCGTAATGATCAATAACAATTTTCCAATGTTTTCCAGCATCGAGGAACAAAAGAGCCCATGGCAGTATCTCCAAAAGTTACTCTCGTGGGTTTTACCTTGTCCAGTGCATAGTAACAGAAATAGCTAGTGAAAGCTTCACTGAGCCAAACATCGTTCCACCAGAGCGGCGTGATGCGATTGCCAAACCATGAGTGTGCCAATTCGTGGGCAACTGCGATTGCGGCTTGATCTTTTTTCTTAGTCGTATCCACGCTCTTATTCAACGATAAGAGGTCCGTCCTTGCAATTGACAAAATCTTTTAATAACTTTGTTATATTCGGTAGTTAAGAAGGAGATTTGGGTTTAGTTTTCGTCGAACCAAGAGTTAGGTGTAAAGTTTATTGAGCCTTCCCCTTATAATTTTTGACTCACCGATAAGAAATCAGGCCCCACTGTTCCATAGCCATTGGAAAAAACTGCGGTATAAGTACCGAGCCGATTCTAGTAACACCGAATTCTAGTCCCGCGTAGGACTCCATGAATTCGACGACTTTAGAAGTGAGATCGATCATGTATCTTGTGGTTTCGAGCAACCGAGGTGAGCCAGATAGACTGACGTTTCCATACTTATTGTAGATGGTCTGGTAATCGGCTATTACGAAATTCACGAGGTAAGTCGACATTAACGGCGTTGTAGCGAAGTTAGTAAGATTCTTGTCATCCGCAGTTTCGACGGTAGCGATGGCGGGCATATTTGACATTGCCGTGTAATTTCGCAGGTGCTCGATGGATATGTTGAAACGAGCCTTAAAACCGGGCTCGTCCCAACAAGGAAATACACGACGGGCTGCCGTCGGTTCGAGCCAGGTTCCCACGATCATCCTTGAACAGGGACCGAAGATGTTAGTCATACAAAGTCGTCGATATTCATCGTTAACTCGTGTAACTCAATACCACTGTAGCGGGAAGGCAATTAAGATCTTACATACGTCCAGAATTTTCAAAAAATTAATTTTTTAGAACAGATTGTTGTTCCCTATAGTTTTAGGGTTATTTCTGTAAAGATCGATTGCCAAAATTCTCCATAGATCCAAAGTTAAGGGAGAAAATGTGACTGCCCGACGAGAGTCTGGTGCGTGCATGTAGCGTCCTTTGTTTGAGACGGCTGACCGTTACTTTCGAAAAACCGCAAAAAATAAACAAAAACAATTAAGTACCGACAAGGGAGGCATGCAATACGAAGCCGGAATGGAAGTTGAAACGTGAGTTTACAAAACAAATAAAAAAATTCATAAAGTTCTTGCTTTAGCTGCGCGAGAGATATCGAATTTGTTGTGTTTTTATTTATTTACTTTATTTGGGTATTAGGGGATTTAGGGTTATTTGTTATTTGGTTCTTTTATTTATGTTATTTCCGTGGTTTATTTAGGTTTTACGTGTTTTTCGTGATAGTTATGTGAAAATGAGCTAAGACTCATTACCTGTTTTTCTCAAAAAATCGCGAACTTTATGGGGCTGTAACTTTTTTTTATGCGGTGATCGCCGCGAAATGTTTATGTGGACACCCTCTTCTACAAGTTTTACTCCCACCCCACCCCCTCCGGGGGTGGGGGCCTTATCTAAACATTTACCTTTTTTTATTCTAGCGCATTTTTGGCGCTGCTAGACAGATTTAACGCCTTAAAAATAAATCATTTTTCAAAGTTCAAATATATAAATGGGTGATTCTGAAAATCGGGGGACGTTGATGGTTCCTAAATACTAAAAATAAACCAATAATAAGAACTCTGAGTAGAATAATAGTAGCCCACGCGAGCCCCTACTTAATATTCGGCCCTGGCGTGGTAAGCGAAGCCCTCGCGGAGACCCTCGAGTCGGGCTACCGCCGGTCGTCTTGTGGATCCTGCACGCTCACACATATAAGTTGATATCTCAAAAACCCGTAGAGATTTTTCGATTTTTCGTCGACGGATAGAGAGCTGAAATCTTAACGGTGCTTCCTGAATTATTTTAGATCGTCAAAAAATCTTTCCTAGAACCGGCCTTGGATCAAAGTTGGGGCAGGAAATTCTGTCGAAATCGGAATTAATTTCTTGTCTTCCTCACGTGATGTCTCGGGATACAGAAATTCGAATCCACTCAGGCAACATTCAAATTTAGTCAACGCAGCATTGAGTAAACTTTGCAATGGTCATCAGGGAAAATCTGTAGCTTTATTTTTCACGGAGCTACCATCTTTTAAAGTCGCGACTAGTTTTTGGTTGTGCGCGTGGTAAGTGGTCTGGTAATGCGTGGCGGTAGTGTACAGTTAATTGTTTAAAAGTTAATCAAATGTTCACGGTTCTATTGTTTTTTTTGCACTGAAAAATGTGATTAATATAGAAGTTAAATAGTTTAATACTTTATGTTTCATCGTATAATGAATGGTTTCATTTCTGTTGAATAATAACAAGAGTGATTATTTGTTCAACATCAGTCAGATTAATGTTGGATTCATTCTGTGGGGAGGCTCCGCCCTCCCGACACCCTAACAGGGATTCGTTTCTGGACCCCGCGGGAACTATACCCCTTCTCAGCATGTCGGCTTCGGCCGAAATGCCGAAAGTGAATTTATGTCGTGTCAACTTCAGTTTGAAGCTTGGAAAACATGATACACGAAATACTATTCTTATATTCTGTACGGAACTACATTGTCGAACTACATGAATGCAGTAACCCTTTTGGATTATAAATTTATAAGAAAAAAAAATCCTAAACATATGCACTGAAAATCCACGTTAAAGATATCATACCATATTGTTCCAAGCAAACTCTCTTGGGCTCCGTACCAAATGTGTACTTTACATTTCCAAAGAACCGTCTCAGAAAGCTTAAAAAAAAACTTTCGGACATTTGCCCAACTTTCTGGGTAAGAATAAACTTTCGATGGTTACAGCTGATAATATCGACAATCATTGTTACCCGGAATTTTATCGCGATAGTGTGGACTGAGTACATTTAATTCGACAAAAAATAGCATCGTCATTTGGCACACTTACGGGCTGTCTTTGATTCCGTCCGAGAACTTCTTGAGTCCCCGCATGTCGTCAAATTCCACCCCACGATATTGAAGACGTAAGCTATAGTTTCCCACGGGAATATTATGGTCGAATTTCAGTATTAAAAATTCAAATCCATCGTGACGATCGTGTTCACACGGTAAGGATATTTGGCCATAAGAGTCGACGAGTTCCGTCGAATTTTTGTCAATCGTCAGATTTCCATTGGCATGAAGAGTCAATATCTGAGTGGAATTCACGACTTCGATGTCGATGGTAACTTCCCCAGTCCACGTTAAACGGAAGTCACCGATGTTGGGGGCAATAATGATGTTGTATTGACGAGGTATCGTATTATTCGGTAGTCGCCAGCTCATCATTGAGTCTTCCGTCGTTTCATCGTTAGGAAGTGGAGTTGACGGAGCTATTAGCATAGCCATCAAGGCCACGCCGAACACAGCTTTCTCACCCATCTGCATTTTCTCCGCTTTTGTCTTCTATATTCGTTCTTCTTTTTCGAGTAGCTTTCTCACAAAGCTTAGTATCAAGATCAATTAATTCGTTGGCGAATGATTGATGGAGCAAATTCTTCCATTCGTGGCCTGAGCCGTCGGACCTCAAGCGGAATTTAAATTCGGACAGCCGCGCTTAGCAAAACCTATTTGGTCTGGCCCTTATTGATGGAATCGTTGCCCTTCAATCAGTTCCGCCGATCCGCGAAAATTTCTTACTCGGCACGTTTGAAAAATAATTCGATGGAAAAAAACTTACGGGAGTCGTTATATGTATACGATGACTGCTGTTGTTTCATTGTGCCGTGTTCGAGCTCCAGTCGACTAACGACAGCGAGGAGTATCGCGGGAGAGACATAAAGAACCTGATAAAGCCAGTTCATTTCACGATTTTGCGTATGTGTAGGAGAGCGCTTAGGTAGACACACTTGTTCCAATTTCTCTTGACACATCGTGTTTTCGGTGGATCTTGCTGATTTATGTTTTTTTAATTTTTTCCATTCAAAGTGCTAAGATGGAATATTTACAGGCGTTATAAATAGAAGTTCTCGGGTAAATACATTGCAGAGCGCTTCGGTAAATACACTTTTTCAAGTTTTTCGATGCATCGGGCTTTCGTTCGATTTTGTTGATTTAAAAAAAATATTTATCACTCCAAGTGCCGAGGGTCTCATCCAAAAATGGTTACAGGAGTTACGAGAAATAGAAATTTTGAAGAAGCAATTTCGAACATAAACAAAATAATTAAGGCCACTGCAATGCACCTCGATATTCAGCACATATAGAAGAAATATTGGACAAAACACGTTTTCAGCTCAAAGGAGCGGTTTAAAAAAAATAATTAAACATGCACGTGCCATATGGACGGAAAAATATACGCATGTCCATTAGACTGTGTTAAAAAAACAATTTTTTTTCTTGGATTACATGGTCTTCATAGCTAGTGGTTGGCCTGAAAAAAATAACATAGTAAAAATACACTTTTTGCTTCTTTCAATGCGTAAGCCAATAAAAACTATTGGAATTTGAGTCCGTCATATACCATTCTCGAGGAAATTCAATCTTCTTTAAAATGTATCGGAACCTCAAGTTAAAAAATTTAATATTTCCAGGCATTTTAAACCGATTTCGGACAAAAATTCGGCTTCAAACGAGTTTCACAGCCAAACTCTTCGTTCTACACGAAAAATGTAACGATACATTCCAGAGACAACTGAATTTTTTACAAGAAAGGTATCTAGTGAAAATAGCCTTGCTCCAATAATTCACAATTCACAGCTCCTGAAAGTTCATTTTATGAGGAAAAAAAAATATTTTTCACCAATTCATCATGATTCTTATGAAGCCTTCCGTTCAGTCGTGAGACGTTATTTATTGAACAGTGAGATAAGGTGCAATATAGATGCTTGACGAAATAGTAGGAAACGTCTCCCGGCTGAATTAAAGGCTTCATAAGAATCATGAAGAATTTATATAAATAAACGGTCATAATTGGAACGATTAATGAACTTAATGTCGAGAATTATTTTATCCTTTTTCAATTTTTATGTAAGACAATTTATTATACGAAGCAACTTCTGCAGCCCGGAGTTTTTCAAATTTTTTAATTTGCTTTATTTCATACTTTTTAAATTCATTGATCATATAAGTTAACTTCCGTAGCCGGAAAAGTTTCAAGTTTTAAGCTTTATTTATTTTTATCCAACTCAGATGGGAAATAAAAAGTGTCCTTGACGCCGAAAAGTTTCTGAATCGAGTAACACCATCGAGATTGCTATTTTTCTACGAGTTTCGCCGAAGCGTGATAATAAGTTAGCTCAATTTTTTTCCCAGACATTTTTCACTGTTTTCATATTTATTTTTATATTTATCGGGCAAATCTCATTATTGAGACGCAAATGAGCTAGAAAAATTTATCCAGAGTTCAACTTATTGAGATACTTATAGCAGCTGGGACTAAAGACAATGTTGCGAAAGATATTCTATATCAAATCAATTTATTATATCATAGAATCCAATGTATTAAGATTTTGGAAAGTCGTGATGAGCTGAAGCACATGCTGCTTTTCTTTGGCACAGCTGATCGGCACATCGTGGATTGGTGTCGATGTTCTCGATTGTTGTTGATGGCTCATTTTAGTAGTCCTTCTACCAGATAATCACTGATCGGCATGGGCCTCAGCAAAATAAGACTAGCTGAATGCCTGCCACTGTAAAAAGGATCATTCATTATTGGGAAGAACAATATTTGGCAACATAATGTATAAATTAGTTGAGATCCACTGATCAGACGCGTCGTCAGGCACGCTCGGTTGATAGCGCGCGCATCTAGATGAAACAAATAGGAATGATAACATATCCCTTGTCGGTAAGACGGACTGGAGACCTGTCAAAATCGCCGAGACAGACTGTGCCGAGTCAAAGTGTGGCGGGGCATACTGAGACCATCCCCCTGGACGGCTCGATTGCCCAAGTAACCGCCGGTTCTTGCGTCAGCAGTGACTCATAGTCATTCCCGATCAACTGATTCTGTATCAGCATTAGACTGTGTCAAAAAAACAATTTATTTTTTTTTCTTGGATTGCACGGTCGTTATAGCTAGTGTTTGGCCTAAAAAAAATTCTCGTGAAGAGCACACTCGGAAATGTTTTTTTTTGGCCCGTCGCAAAGGCGGGTCCCCTTTCCCCTTTAGATAACATAGGAAAAATACATTTCTCGCTTCTTTTATTCCCTGGGCCCATAAAAACCACTGGAACTGAGTTCGCCACATACCATTCTCTAGGGAATTGAATTTCCTTCAAAAAGTATGTGAGCCTCAAATCAAAAAATGTAATATCTCTAAGACATACAGGCATTTGAAACCGATTTTCGACAAAAATTCGTCTTCAAACGAGTTTCACAGCCAAACTCTTCGTTCTACACGAAAAATGTATAGCTCTACATTGTAGAGACAATTGAATTATCTACAAAAAAGGTGTCCAGTGAAAATAGGGGATGGTCGGAACTTCCTCCCGTCGAACCTTCCACCCGTCGGAGATTCCTCCCGTCGGTGATTCCTCCCGTCGGAAATTCTTCCGTCCGTAGCGCCATCTACTCCGACATTACCGTCTAGACTGAACTACGTCGCCACTGTGGGTGACCGGGGAGAGCTCTGCACGCGACCGAACAGTGGGTCTCAACCTTTGATCAGTCTTAGATTTTTTTTAGATTTTTTGAGGCGTCCGTTCAGAATTTTCAATTTTTCATTACGAACACTGTACCTCAAAAAATATTCATCGAACAAAAAAATCAGGGATAACATTTTTTTTATTTTTTCCGCTTCATCGAAAAAAATCAAAATGATGATTTTTTTTTGGATTGCGAAAATAAAAATTTGGCAAATAAACGAGAAAAAAAACATCTTTTCTAACCAAATGACACACTTTCGATTTCGGTACAAATGTTACAGGATGTCTGTCATTTGGTAAAGTGTGTGCGTGAATTTTTCCACAATAGTACCTGCAATGGTTACGATAAAAAAAAATAAAAACCCTACGAAATGATTCATGATTTATGAGATCTATGAGATTTCGCAGTTTTCATTTTTTTTCATTAAGAAAAAAAAAATTGGGGGTTGAAAAAAAAAGTAGCCCAGTTGAAAAAGAATCGTCCATATACTTTTCTTAATATATTTATTTACCACGAGAATAAATGAAAAAAATGCAATTCCCACCGGAATTCGTGTATAAAAATGTTGTAATTGCCGTGGACATGCATTAATATACATAATAATAAAACATTTAAAATTTTATTAACATATATTACATCTGAAAATTGTTATAAAAAATTTGGGTATAAAATATTTAAATATTTAATCTGATGATCGACTTGTATTTCCTCCATGCGGTGGTCTGGTCCGCTCCTTCAAATCTGAAAAATTACGAAAAAAAATAATATAATAAATTGCCAAACAAAACAAATTATCATGAAAGATTTTGAAAAAAGAAAGGCCATAGCCGGCTAAGTAAGGGTGAGCGGCCCCCACGCGGATTCGTTCCAAATTTTGGCCAAAAGTTGCGTCTGATGGGTTACAAACTCACCTCAAATTGCAACCTTGTAACTGCACTAGGAACAAAGGTAAAAAGTACAACTAGTATTATCGGTGAAGATTTTTTTCCTCAAGATCTACTGGACCGATTTTTATGAAAAAAAAATATATGTTGTAAATATATTCATGGCGCTTTACAGAAAAAGTTAAGACCGTAATCCCACGAACGTAACTACCCGAAAAAAGTTATTTTAGTTTTCGTGATTTTTTTTCGGTCACTCGCTCAGAAGGAACAATTACCCAATTTATTATTTTTTATTAGACAATCGGACGTCTTTCTACAACATATGATTTTTCCAAGTCGATCGGAGACGTGGAGCATAGTTTAAAAAATTCAAATACCATTTTTTTGCACATTTTATCTAAATTTTATTATGATTTTCATTTGAATTCTATTATTTAAAAATCGAAGACTGATCAAAGGTTGAGACCCACTGTTCGGTCGCGTGCAGAGCTCTGCCCGGTCACCCACAGTGGCGACGTAGTTCAGTCTAGACGGTAATGTCGGACTAGATGGCGCTACGGACGGAGGCATTTCCGACGGGAAGAATCTCCGACGGGAGGAATCTCCGACGGGTGGAAGGTTCGACGGGAGGAAGTTTCGACCATCTCGAAAATAGCCTTGATCCAACAATTTACATTTCACAGCTCCTGGAAGTTTATTATATGAGGAAAAAAAAATATTTTTCACCTATTCGGTCATAATTATTGATTATTAAAATCAATCATATAATAATATAATATAATATTGGTTGCTGACGCAACCAATAGCGCGTCGTTCTACGTTCGGCCAATCGGGTGAGTCTTTAAGACTCCGCTCTGTTTCCGCGCCAACGTTCAAAATTACCATCTAACCAACATCGCCGAGCAGTTATCGCAACATTTTTTTTGTCCGACCCCTCTTGAAAACGCGCCGTTTCACGCATGTGCGACGGGACGAGAAAATTCTTTTCTACCCGCAACCGTCGCAAATGTCGGGCATGGATGATGTGACGTCAATATTGTTCCTCAACGACTTACACGTTGTTTTTTCAAGTGAAATATTATTTGTTCTATGAAAGTTCTAGAATTCCTACAACAACTCTTGTATCGAAAAGTGGAAATATATTTTCATTAATGAAAGGTGCTATTCATTCAAAGTAATGATTTTCTACGTCAATTCTATGATGTCTAAATTTCAATAATCAATAATTATGACCGAACAGGTGAAAAATATATTTTTTTCCTCATATAATAAACTTCCAGGAGCTGTGAATTGTAAATTGTTGGATTAAGGCTATTTTCACTGGACACCTTTTTTTGTAGAGAATTCAATTGTCTCTGAAAAGTATGCATACATTTTTCGTGCAGAACGAAGAGTTTGGCTGCGAAACTCGTTTGAAGACGAATTTTTGTCGAAAATCGGTTTCAAATGCCGTTATGTCTTAGAGATATTAAATTTTTTTACCGAAGGCCCGAATACTTTTTGAAGGAAATTCAATTCCCTAGAGAATGGTATGCGGCGGACTCAGTTCCAGTGCTTTTTATGGGCCCAGGGAATAAAAGAAGCGAGAAATGTATTTGTCCTATGTTATTTAAAGGGGAAAGGGGACCCCCCTTTGCGACGGGCCAAAAAAAAACATTTCCGAGTGTGCTCTTGACGAGAATTTTTTTTAGGCCGAACACGAGCTATAACGACCGTGCAATCCAAGAAAAAAAAAAAATTGTTTTTTTGACACAGTCTAATCAGCATATCCTGCTGATCGACGCCAAAGCCAATTGAGTCGTGTGTGGAATTGCTCCATTAATCAATCGTCTCTGTTTGTCATCGATCCTTTCATTAACATGTTTCGGGGGGTGACATACTGCAGTATGTGTATTCATGAATATTATAATAAAGGCAACGATTAAAATCAGCGTGGAATCGTTAAAGTGTATTATGTAGGGGCTTCTGCCAAAAGTATGGAAACAATAGCGTTCTTGGGCAAGCCGATGATCCTAATGTGAATAAATTGTGAAAACAAGAGTATTTTTCTAGAAGAGAAGTGAGTTATGAAGGTCCTAACTCTCTATGTAAATAACTCTTAGTTATATTTGTTACGTGAGTTCTTTTCACAGCAATCGATTGGATGCAAAAAAAGTAAAAATATCATTCTCGTTGATAAAAAATAATTTTTTCACTCGGGTGAGAAGTCACTTAAAATTGTCCAAATATGTATATTAGGGTGGTCCTTAAAAAAAAGTCTCGCTCCCCACCTTCCAAATGATTCTAGATCATAAAAAAGGAATTTTCATATTTCTTTCCGATTTTTAAATTTACCCTCTGCTTTGCCTGAATTTATTTGAAAGTTTTTAGAATCATTTTCGTCATATTTCCTATTTTCACCAAAAAGGTCGGGAAAAAAAATCTGAAAAAAATATATATTGTAAAAAACTATAAGGCAAAAACACCAAGAAAAGTGAGTATCTGTCCGGCGAACATAACCTAAAAATAAAAATAAAAATCGACATCGATTTTTTTTTAGGTGTCACGCAGCCGGTAAAAGAATCTAGAAAAAATATATATCGAAAAAATGATGTTAGAAAGGGAGAAAAAAATGTGGTGATTGTACGAAAATTTGAAGTTCACGAAAATTTTTTTTGGAAATGATAAAAAAAATTTTTTTAAGGTTATGTCAAAATTTCACGTTCGCTGATTTCTCCAGTAAAGAACCTCAGTGACGTCTTTGACATATTCGATTTTTATTCAAATCGGTTGATCCGTGCAATAGTTATTAATTTTTTAATAAATTTCTTAAAATAAGTACCGTGAAATACCCGATATGTTTTATTTTGATTCCTTACTGGTGAGAGAAGATGGAAGCCACTGACAAACGGGAACCTTCAACTTTGAGTTTCAAATTGCATTGGATATCGGAAATATCACATAATTTTTTTTTCAATTTTCAAATTGAAGATCCAATTAAGAAAATGCTGTAAAACTCTTCAACGGGTCAACCGGTTTGGATGAACATTTCATATGTCATAGACATCACTGAGGGTTTTAGGGATCCGTAGAAATCTAGGAACCCTTATGGTTTCGCCAAGTCCGTCCGTCTGTCTGTCTGTATGCCACAGTTCTCCCATTATTTCAGTTATGTAGCGATTGAGATTGAATTTGGTACACAGATGAAGATCGTCGACCTAAAAACAAAAAAAATATTTTCGGAAAAATTTTTTTTTTTACAATTCTCGCGCACTCTAAAACGTGTACTCGAAATTTTGTTTGCTCGCGCCATTGAGTGTGGTGTCCTTAGATAGGTCCCCTCAAATGCAACCATAGTACATTATGACACTAGTACGAAAAAAAAATTTCTGACGAGTGTGAGTTTGCAGAACGAGCCGAAGGCGAGTGTTGCAATCACACGAGTCCAGAAAACGTTTTTCGTACGAGTATCGTACGCATTTTTATGTCACAAGGTGCGTAAATCACTCACTCCGTTCGCGTCAAACCGCACTTTTACGCGCAGCGTGTCATAAAATAGTTTTAAAAGGCAACCCGAGTGCAGGTCGTGAACTTTTGTGACAAATATAACCAACGATTAAAGAAAACACGCATAACTTCGAGAATGGGTCCCGTGAGCTTCCCTACGAGATATCAATGAGCTTACACTTTCATCGCTTATCATGAATGACTCGAACGAGATCGATTCAGAAAAATTCCGACAAATACAACAAATACCCACAAGCACCGTATCGACTTGATTTTGTGCTTCTATGACATCGTTCAATAAGCCGCAGTAATATATTGGTATTACGCCAAGCCTCAGGCTACAAACTCTCATGGAGTTTGGTTAATTGAGTTTCGATCATAAATGTAGGGTAGCGTAAAATACTTTACCATCCGCTGCAAAGCTGAAGTCCGGTACACTCTTGCCATTTAATTTCTCTGGGCACCAGGTGCGTCTGCACCGGGAAAGACGTACCCCTGGACCAAGCCGGTTGTCCGGCCAGCCGCAGCCTCGTCCTTAGGTAGAGTGGCGGGATTCGTTCTCCGCCGTGTGGGGTCAAAGGATTCTCGAAATAATAAAAACCCAAACAACGCAAAATTTCAGATTTGAACCCTCCAACAAATTTATTACCGTTCCGAAATAACATGATTAAATTCACCATTCCCAATAAAAAAACGGCTCGTCGCTTCTCGCACACTCACACAATCCCTCTTTCACTCTTTCACACTCGCGCTCGTACACGCGATAAACAAAATACACAATAGAAAGTTCACGACACACTCACTCCGATCGCGGCTACTACATACACCGCTAAAAAACAAATTACAAAAACAATACCAAAAATAATAATCTAATCCCGGATCATTCACTACCCCACTCCGGCACGCGCGCACACACACACGATGCGCAGGTTCAACTGACTCACAACTGACTGCTTGGTTGCCTCTAATGAAAAACCTACGATTGCACGACATTAAGTGAACAGCGTCTCTTACGAATTTCCGATCACGCATTTATCAATTCGCTGTGATGATCAGATTGTCCAGAAAACATTTTTCGTACGAGTATCATATACATTTTTTTTAAGATATATGAACTACCAGCATTTGTCGCGAAAACCTGTAATAGCAGTGCGGTTGTATGATTTTTTTACGATGCAATGTACTCATAAGCGAAAACCTATACCACGTCATTCTTTTCCCAGGAATTTAATAATTATGGCACCGATAACGATCGCGGTAGTGACACAATCCACGATATTATTGCGTCCTCGTGACCTTATATGCTCCACGTGCAGCGCAGGACCCAGGGGACCCGTCACTCGAGGGAATAATTTCGCTAGCATGACGCGGGTCGAAGAGAAAAATAACGCATCTGGTCAAAGGTTTTACCATTGGTATATTCGTTACATCGATTTACAATAAAACTCACGCTGTTTTGTTCAAGAATAACATTTTTCATCGACAATAGAATGCTAAAAGTATTTCTTTGGGTGTAATTTAACGTCAAACGTTTTGTCCGTCTCTTTATTCTATAACCACACCACATTGTTATATAACCACATATCGCGCTGAGAGCAGTTCATTTTCGAATTGCTTGATTGAGAGCGTATACAGCGTTCTATGGGTACTTTGAAATCATCAAAGTTTTTTTAGACGTGCTAGTGGTGGTATAGATCTGCGGTACCTACCGCAACCCTTTCCGTCCGCATACAACCGTGAATAAATGAGGGAAGATGTTTAGAGCCCCATAACGCGTGGTCTCGCATCTAAGACAAATATAGTGACTCTCATATTTTTTTTTTCAATGCAGCCGCGCTGCATCACGTATACGCTTCATCGGCACCTTCTACGCGAAATATCTCGAAGACGTCACAATGACACCGGTGAACGTAAGCGTTTCGTAATTACTTCTATCAAAATCTGGGATAGTTTTTGTGTGTCACCAAATTGAGAAATATATTTTGGGGCGATGCAGAAAAATAACAGTGACAAGAATTTGTGATTTTGAAAATCATCTAATGAATGATATCTCTTTGCCATTAGGAATGGCAACAAATCATACGACAAATATACCATAACCAATAGAACAACCAACAACACCAGATTTTTATACGCGGAATATTTATTTTTTTCTAATTTTTCTCTTTTTCTTGTTTTGACTTTTTTATTTGCCCCAAGGGTAGAAAAGATATTCTACAATATTAAATTAAATGAGAAAAGCGATCATAAGTACATGAGAGAAATTAATTATTCCAAATTTTTCTTCGCTTGTCGTATCTTTCACACCGAAGGACTGAACCAATCTTGGATTCCGACGTCTCATTTTGTTTGTAACTAATTGTATTTCGGTATGAGTGTGGGGATTTGAAATGCGGGGTAAGGTATAATTATGGTGACCTATCATTAACCTGTCTTTCCATTAAACTTGTTTTTGTTCCACGTTATAGGTTACCAAAATATTGGGGCGAGGGGGGGGGGGGGGGGGGTGAATCCCACGCCTATACCTGAATGAGCTTTCTCACGTAGATAATGAGATGTCAGAATTGAACATTCGCCAAGTCGTATGGTCCGAAAACTACGACAAGTGACCAATTTAGCGATAAATCTCACAGTCGGCAGATCCTTTATGGCTCTGAAAAAATCGAAATGACCGGTAACTGTACTAGGTATTTCACGAGGATGAAATAGAATTAACATATGGATTGATCATGTCATAGAAAAAAAAACGTTTTCCCCGTTTATCACGTGACTTAGCTCCTTTAAGATAACCCCACAAATAAAAATCCAGTGGTGTTAGATCAGGATTTCGAGTCGTTCACACCACAAAACTACCTCGAACTTATACGAGAATTACGATGGAAATTAATACGAGGACTTATGTGTGTCATTGCTAGAATGACAATTGTGCGGAGTCGTCAGGATTGGTACCGTGGTGACATCGTTGTTGGTCAACTCACCTTGGAAAACGTTCATTTCCATTCTGCGAACGACTATTCCTTTATGGATACATTCGTAATGTTCTTCGATACACTCTCCACTTTCTCCTAAAATACGTGAAATGTCAACACATTTACTAAGTGAATAAACCATCACGATAGGTACTTTGAAAAAAGTTGATGTAATATTGATAAAAAATGGATCATAACATCTGAGTATTGAAGAGCAAGAGCATAGATTTCATCAGCACCGATTGTCCCTCTTCAAACCCTACAACTTTCACCTGGCCCATTTTGTTATGATTCCTTTACCTAGAGAGTTATTGGACCGCATCGAATTTTTTTTCAACCTTGATGAAGGAAGGAGGGGAGCGTCATTGATAGTTGGACCCCGATTTAAGAACTGAGTTTGTCATACCGTTGACGACCATCTTAAATTAAGGGGGGGGGGGGGGGGGTAATTCTGTTAAATCTAAAAAAAGCGGTGAAATTAAATTCAAGTCTCAAAATATCGATTGTTGACCTATAATTGTTATAAATGAAGTTGTAAATGAATCAGTTTGCTGCAAGTCATGTTATCATAATTTTTCGACGAAAGTTGAAAATGGGCGGGTAATTAAACAGAAACAATTCCCGATTCAACTTAGGATGGCGTCCAACGCTATGGCAAAATAACTTCGGAGGACTGGGTAATAGAGAAGTAACAATGCCTCCTCAACGATTAGAAGAATAAAAAATGCTATAACATTTTTGTAATGTCAAATGTATATGCAGACTAGGCTGATTCATGAGTGTAAGACCTAAAATATTGAACTGCAAAGAGAGAGGGGATAACAAATATTGTAGAAAATGTTATTCTCTATACGTTTGTTCTATTTGACTAACGCGCTCGAATGAAAATATTGCGCCCATGAATGAACAAGTCAAAGAATTTCTTTTCTCCGGAAACGCTACAGTGAAATCACTTTGTATTGTCCAGGGAGTGTATATAACACGTCACAGTATATTCCTCGAATTTCATTAGAAAAATCGTGTAGCCACGAACGCCATGTTTGCCTTCGGTCTCGACCTACTTGTAAGCAGAAATTAAGAGAATCGTTAATTGCTAATATCAGAAAGCTTCACCCGAGGAACATAAGGAACAATAATCTTATGAGGCAACCCGAGTGCAGCTCAAAGCGTGAACTCTTGTGACGAACACAACCAATGATTTAATGAAACGCGCATCTTCTAGAATGGCTACCATGGGCTCCCCTACAAGATGTCAATGAGTTTACACTCCCATCGCTTATGATTGGTGACTCAAACGAGATTCATCAAGAGAAGTTACGAAAATCACAACAAACACCCACAAGCAAGAATCTGCACACCTATCGGCGATTTTCCGGGCGCGGTCATTACAACTTGTGATTACCCATAATTGGCCTTGTACTTTACAAGGCTATGCCGCGTTAGGCCTGATCTCCTCGATAGAATGATTCCAGGTACCGTATTGATTCAATGTCGGGCTTCTATAATATTGTTCTCTAAACCGCAGTGACAAATTGTTATCGTAACAAGACGGGTACATGTCTAAAAAACCTGGTCAAAACGCCTTGCGACAAAAAAACCCCGCCCAAAAAAACCTCGTTGAAAAAAAAACTCCGCCCAGAAAACCCCGTTCAAAAAAAACTCTGCTCAATAAAAACCCGTTCATTTTCTTGCCAAAATAACTCATCAACATTAACGCTAATAATCGGAAGAATCCAATGAAATCCAATTTTCCACAAAAGAACTGAAAATATGCATGGAGTAAAGACGAATGTGATGGATGTAATGAAAACGGAGCCTCAACACCCATAAATACCATATTCACACGTACCATCAGGCCTTGTCGATGACGTGTGTGCACTACCAAGACACTTATCCCTCACATAGTTGACACAACGCTAACATACTTTAACAGAAGACTGTGAGGATTGAGAATATAGAAAAAAAAAGTGCAAAGATAACAACGGTGTATTCTTCTGACTCAACACAAATTCGAGAGCCATAATTTATCATCAGTATTCTCCTGCTGCTAGCCCCCGTGAACTGATAAGTTGAACTGACGAAAAATCAGAAATACACTCCGACCTCCCAATAAGAAACCAAAAGCCCCCAAGGGGAAGAGTCTTTCTTATATATCGCATACCTCCACCAGGCGCGCGCTCCGCGCTCACTACAGAGAGGTTCCGCGCACAAAATTCTTGAGCTCGGAGTTCGAGTCGGAGTGGGGGAAGCGCTTGAGTGAGAAACTGGGAAAAGTTTCTTATTGCCGGGTTTCTCATTAGAAGGTCGGACTGTAGTGTCATTCCCCTCTCCGCTCAATACCATTTAAATAAGTTAAGCGCAAAACCCAGTAACAATACAAGACCGATTATCTGTACTAGACTGAGCCCGAGCCGAATCAAAACGGATAATGACATTTTAATATTATTCTGAAAGATACAGACACCTACAAAAGTTTTCCAAACTAGGTTGTTCAGGCAGAGTTGTTTTTGGAAAAAAAATTTTGTGCACGAGTTGTTATAGCATAGATTACATGAAAAGAGTCTATTTTGACAGGAGTTGTTTTTCGAAAAGTTTCTTTGACCAGGATATTATGACGGGTTTTTTTTGACGCAAGGCGTTTAGACGTGCTCCCAACAAGACACGGGATACAAGGTCTCATGAAGTTTGGTTCAGAAACCCTGGATCATGGATGTCGTAAGTCCAATATAAGTACCAAGAGCCTTTGATCACTGGCCTATTTTGTTAATCTGATTCGTCTTCGGATACGGCTACGGGGATTTGCGACAGCTGTATCGAAAGTTGCTACTTCGATGATGAAAGTAATAGTAGCACCTCCCAGACCTATTATTAAAATAACGAACGCGAAGCCCAAATTTCCCAAGGTTAATACTTTTACCATCGGTTCGTGGTCTTGATTCTCGTGAGATTTAACTGCATTAATTTCGCTGTCGCTCTCTATACGATACTGACGCTTAACAATACTGCCAGCTTCTGCTCTTCCCAAAATCATGTTGACTTTTTCTTTAAGAGGCCAATCAGGACGCATAGTATAAACGCCATAAACAGTGCCGAAAGTTTCGCGGGACAGGTGCAGCTTGAATTTGGCTGCCGCGCTAGTAAGCCGTATGGTTGTGTCCACGCAAGCAGCTTTGGGGTTGCGTAGTACAGAGTCTATGCAATCTTCGTGAGATGATTCAACGTAGCGTCCCTTAAACGCTGATTCGTTGAAATAAGTGTGGTAGTTGTCCATGCCATATATCGTATGATCAGACCGAGCGAGGTCTTCAACAGAATCAATGTCCGGTAGGCGGACATGTTTCGTCAGGAGTGACGCTAGCTGCCCCTGATAAATGCCCTGGATTGTTACTACGAACATAAATAAGGTAGCTAGATATATCCTCGGCGCCAGCTTCGCGGGTATTTTCCGTAGTGCGGCACTACACGTAACCAGCACAAGATCTAGAATTGCTGGCATCAGGCGTTTGCTTAGACAAAATTTGAAGAACAATAGCGTAATCATTAATACCACGACCACGCCGAAACGTGATCTCTTGTCGAGGACGGAAATGATCTTGTTTAGTTGTGACTTGTTGCCGCGATATTGAGTGAGGATCGCTAGACTGGATTCGAAGAGTGGATAAGTAGTTTCACGTTTTCCGGGAGCCTCTTGAATGAGAATAATGAGACGAATGTCATAAATTCCACTATTGACGTCTTCTTTAGCCTTATCTTTTTCCAGTGCCGTAAGCTTCCAGGTCGCGTTAAGGGAAATCATGAGAATCTGAGCTGTTATTTTGTTGACTCGGGTCATGAGAGTTGATTTTTTATCCGGATCCGCGTACCTCCAGTCTTCCAGCCTGTCAATGGTTGCACGGATTTCGTAGCCACCGAGATCAGCCGTCTTATCGAAATCGAGTTCGTCACAGTCTGACTCATCCTCACGATATTCTCGGAAAAACAAGGTCCAAATATGACCACCTATCCCTTTGTATGTATTCTCTTGCTGCCAAGGGACGGGCGCGATACTAGCGTAGGGGTTGAAGGTGTAAATCAATCTTTCTTTTCTTGGAGTGAGACATACGAATTTTGCATTGAGAAGATCCATTTTCCACGCTTCCCACAATATGTCATGAGCGTCGAAACATCCGTTTCCGATCTCACGCCAGCCGATTATAAAAAAGGAGGCCATGTGGTTCCACCATTTCGTGTTCTTTACTTGTGTGAGAGTTCTCACGAGGGTGTTTGGATCAGTTATCGTAATGACGAAAACCTGAAGTTTGTATCGTGACGCGTCGTTGATGGGATTATGGTTTTTCTCCTTTGAAGTCTCGTCAATCAATGTTACCGAAAAAGGATTTTTTTTTGGCGTTATTTTCGTGATAATACTTCGAGCCGACGGCCCCGCAAGTCCCACTGTACTGAACCGATCTGTGTAACATGATTCCAGTATGTCTACCTGAAAGACGAATGATTTCATAACTAGTCGTCGTTCTCGCTGTTAACTTTATCCATGGTATAGATATCCATGAGTCGCTCATAAAATTACCGTTGCTTCGACAAGTCTCCCTTCATCCAGTTTGGTAGTCCTGGTGATTATTCCAGCGAAGCATGTTCCCGTAAGTAGTGCGGCGATACAAACCACCAATTTAGTCACCTGCATTAAAAACAAATTATCCTGTTTTAGTGTCATGAGCAAGTTTGGTTGTACTGTACTGTAAGGTTCGTGTACCATGGCTTCGAGGATTCACAAGGAGAAAGCATAAAACTATTCTGTCTGTAAGGAATTTTCACACCAAACGGGCCTCAGTCGGGAATCCGTTGGCTACTGATCTTCTGAATCGATTCGGTTGTTTTTTATAAGCAGTACGCAAAAAACAGACAAACGTGATTTTACTTCACTTCTGTGTCCGCGGCTGTAGCCGAGTTGCACACTCAAGGGATTAAACATGGCTGGGGGCATCGCGACCCTGTGTGACAAGCGCGTTATTTTTAAGAATGTGTGACCGCGGAGGGTTAAAGTATTTGAAAGGCGTCGCGTCGGGTTGAATATCACCATTTGAATGTACTGGAAATGTATTATTTTCGTTTCCTCGTTTTGTCGTTATTGTGCATCAAGTCTTTTGTGGAATGGTATTAAAATGCTCACACACACTTGATTTATTTATTTTAGGAATATCCTTGAATTTGGATTTTTCCGATTATTAGCGTTCATGTTAATGAGTTATTTTGGCAGAAAATTGTTGCAAGAAAATTTTGGTAAGAAAATGAACGGGGTTTTTTGGGCGGAGTTTTTTTGGAAGGGGTTTTTTTGGGCGGAGTTTTCTTAGAACGGGGTTTTATTGGACTGGGTTTTTTGTCTCAAAGCGTTTTGACCAGGTTTTTTTAGACATGTACCCCTTACAATGACTTACTATTTTGTAAATCAGGGCTCCTTGCAGGGAAAAAAGGCGTTCCATGTTTCGGCCCAGAGACCTAGATTTGCGTAAAAGTTAGGCTACACACCGGGAATCTGTCCGATAAGTCTAACCCAGGGCGACGAACAATCGAATTTTATATGGGAAAATGCATGCATCTGGAATTTTGTTGGGAAATTTTTTTGTTACTTTCAAACTATACACGATAAAAAAATATTCTTCGTCAATTTTGTAGGAAATTTAATGTTCTACAAAAAAGGTCTTCTGTAAAATTTTCGTGAATCTAATATTTATTACGTAAAAATGCCTTTTCATGGCTGGCTAAAAAAGCCATTTTTTGCGATTTACGTAAGAAATATTAGATTCACGAAAATTTTATACGAGACCATTTTTGTAGAGCATTCAATTTCCCACAAAATTGTCCGGGAGCATTTTTTTATCATGTATAGCTTTGAAGTAATAGAAAATGTTTCCAACAAGGTTTCAAATGCATGCATTTTCTCGTATAAAATTCGATTGCTCGTCGCCCTGAGTTAGACTTATCGGACGAATTCCCAATCGCGATCAATTTTTTTTCTATTCATGTTGATTACTTTTGAAGGTGGAAACCACGGAAATTCCGACATCACCCAATTAAAAATCAACCTAATATGTAAATTCGGTAATATTCGATTCAAAAAAATTAAGTGATTGTAATTGATTTTTCAATTGATTCTCCAAGTACTGAACGAAATATAGTGGTGTTCAGTTGAACGAAAGAACATAGTAGTAATCGACTTCTCGATGAATCCGAAATTTTTCCTCTCCCACTACACAAACATGAATTATCTTTTTACGACTATATCGACGCTGCTTACGAAAAGTAGCACGATTCAAATTTCTTACAAAAACTAACACGTTTCTAAATTCACCGCGAAAACCAACACGTTTCGGCTTTTGCCACGAAAACTAACACGTTTTGATATTCGCCGCGAAAACTAGCATGTTTCGGCTTCGACCCCTATAACTAGTAGGCCGAAACATGCTAGTTTTCGCGGCGAATATCGAAACGTGCTAGTTTTCGTGGCAAAAGCCGAAACGTGCTAGTTTTCGTGGCAAAAGCCGAAACGTGCTAGTTTTCGCGCTGATGCCAAACGTGCTTGTTTTCGTAAGAAATCTGAAACATGCTAGTTTTCGTAAGCAGCGTCGATATGAAGTTTTACTTCTGTGTTCCGTCATTGTTCCACACGCATTTGATTTATTTTCTTCGCTATTTTGGTCATAGAGGTAAGAATACATGAACGGAGCACGAACCTCCGGGCCCTCTGACCGAGTATGTAAGAAAAAACACTATTGTTCAACATGTAGTCTTGTAACTGCGTTGAAAATATCATTTACAAGTGTTATCACTCGAACAATTTATTTAAAATAACTATACGCTGGAATCCAATATGGCGGACATTTTTTTCAAACACTTGCCCAATTTTAATAAAAATCAGTACAATGTGGTTCTGTGGATCGCTAATTCAAAATTTAGACTTAATTCCGCGAAAAAAACACAATAAAACATCCAACATGGGAGATGATTTTGCCAAACACTTGCTCAATGTCGGCGACAATCAGTGTATTGTGGTTTCGTGGATTGCTGATTTCGAATAATAAAACGAATCTATAATCACTATTATTTCATTATGACGATACAACAGTTGATCATTGATCATTACAAGTTGAGGCGGGAAGCGCTAAATTAGATTGATCGATGTTTCTGTTTTTTATTCGATTTTCATCTATTTTTGGAAGAGGTGTTGGCCAGGGCCGAAGATTACTTACAACAAGCCGCCAGTCGAAGCGGTATGGATTTTTCGAAAGTTAAGATAAAGAAAAATTCTTTGACTGGATGAAGGGGCGATGTGATGAAAGTAACCAGCTCTTCTGCTAAGTCTTGGGATACAATTCCGATTAATTTCGTCCGTGAGTATAGATGCACGATAATTTAGTGACTGTAATAAGACGGTGGTAAATTTTATAAATTCGCAGCGGTGACGTTCAGAAATAAGGACCTTGTACTACGCTTTTCTATTCAAAAATTCTGCCATAAAAGCTATAGAGGGATAAACATGGGTGAAATGCCCCCTCGCCGAATATTGCCGTTATATTTTTGTGTAGTCACAACCGTAATACTATATGTAATAATCTGACCAAGTGATTCAGTTCCGAATGAGTGACTTCAGGGGTGATGAATAATTTTGGAAATTTCGAAAAAATGCATAATATTGGAACGGGTGGACAGATTGAATTGAAAATTTAACTCATAGTTGTTACTGAGGAGCTTTATCGAAATAATCAGTGAACATTAGAAGCCGACATAATCGAAAAAAAAATACTTCCTTAAATGAGGCGGTATTCCTCATCTGTCCAAACTTTAAAAGTCACATTTTTTGATTGGGTTTAAATTTGCAGGGTATGTTTGTCTATTCAATGAGCAGTTACCCTCCAATTTTAAGACCTCTTCGATCATCCCTTTTTGAGTTACAGGGGATGAAAGTTTCAAAAACATCATTTTTCGACGCTCGCACTCGTAACTTCGAGTGGCCGTAACTCCCCTTCCGGAGAACCTAAATCAAATTTCAAGGGGTGTTTTGGAAAGCAGTTTATACGCTCTTTCAGGCGATTGAATTTGTTTTTGATTTTGTTCACATTTTTATAAACAAATTGCAAAGTGAAATGTTTAAACAATTTTTTTCGCTCTTCGGGCACTTTTTTTTTTTTGAAATATTTAAAAAAAAAAGCTTGGTTTTTTTAGCATCGAAAACATATTTTTTGATCGTGAACACCATAGAAGTGTTGGAGTTGTACGGTTCGATCTAAGCAGAAATCGTGCTCGCTGCTCTCCGGCGCGCTATAACTCCCTTTTTAAAAGAGCAAAATGGACTTTTTAGGGGTGTTTTGGAAAGCGATTTTTATATTGTTTCAAAATATTAAATATATATATTTTTTAAATGGAATTTTTATAAACAAATTATGAAGTGAAATGTTTAAACAATTTTTTTTGCACTTCGGGCACCTTCGATTGTTTTGAAAATATTTTTAAATGAAAGCTCAGCTTTTTTTCTATCAATCCCATATTTTTTTATCGTGAACACCGTAGAAGTGTGGGAGTTGTACGGTGCTATCCGAGCGGAGGTGGTGCTCACGCGCTCGGACGAGCCGCCCAGGGACCCGGAATTGATATTTAATGACCGAAAAAGTGTACC
>OZ020172.1:6574449-6640198 GCA_963971145.1 Sussaba pulchella
AAAAAAATATGGGATTGATAGAAAAAAAGCTGAGCTTTCATTTAAAAATATTTTCAAAACAATCGAAGGTGCCCGAAGTGCAAAAAAAATTGTTTAAACATTTCACTTCATAATTTGTTTATAAAAATTCCATTTAAAAAATATATATATTTAATATTTTGAAACAATATAAAAATCGCTTTCCAAAACACCCCTTAAAAGTCCATTTTGCTCTTTAAAAAGGGAGTTATAGCGCGCCGGAGAGCAGCGAACACGATTTCTGCTTGGATCGAACCGTACAACTCCCACACTTCTATGGTGTTCACGATCAAAAAATATGTTTTCGATGCTAAAAAAACCAAGCTTTTTTTTAAAAATATTTCAAAAAAAAAAAAAAGTGCCCGAAGAGCGAAAAAAATTGTTTAAACATTTCACTTTGCAATTTGTTTATAAAAATGTAAACAAAATCAAAAACAAATTCAATCACCTGAAAGAGCGTATAAACTGCTTTCCAAAACACCCCTTGAAATTTGATTTAGGTTCTCCGGAAGGGGAGTTACGGCCACTCGAAGTTACGAGTGCGAGCGTCGAAAAATGATTTTTTTGAAACTTTCATCCCCTGTAACTCAAAAAGGGATGATCGAAGAGGTCTTAGAATTGGAGGGTAACTGCTCATTGAATAGACAAACATACCCTGCAAATTTAAACCCAATCAAAAAATGTGACTTTTAAAGTCTGGACAGATGAGGAATACCGCCTCAATATACAAATAAATTATATATGGGGTATTCCTGAGAATTTCGGCAACTTCGGACAGTTGGGTCAAAATTTTTGCCCCCCAATTTTTTCCATTAATATGTGTTGAAAATAAAGAGACACGTATTTCGGCGTTTTTTATTTTGGGCCCCCACTTTTGAAATACGGTCAAATGAAGTTTTTGAAGTATTGACCACATTCGATCATTCAAGTCGATATATCTCAGCAACGGTTAGTGATAACTCGAAAAACCACGGGTCTTTTTTTTTCGTTATTGAACGTTCTATACAATGAAAACATTTACGATTATGTTCCACAAATTCAACAATAAGTTATAAACAATTCAAAATAAAAAATGAAATAAAACAAAAAACGCACTTTTAATTTTTGAAATGTATTTTTTTTTTAATTCCTTGAACAAAAATAAAAATTTAGCCACCTCGAACTTTTTGGGCCGACGCTTCGTTCGGGAGTTATAGATTTTTTTGTCACAAAAAACCCGTAAATGTTTACCCGGTTGTTAAGAAAAAAAGCTATAACTTTCGAATGAAGCGTCGGCCCAAGTCCGGCTGAGTCTCAAAATTTTCGTTCTCGTTCAAGGACTTTGAAAAAAAATAGATTTTAATAATTAAGGGTACTTTTTTTTCATGCAAATTTTTAATAATAAAATACGTAAATTTACGGGTTTTTTGTGACAAAAAAATGTATAACTCCCGAACGAAGCGTCGGCCCAAAAAGTTCGAGGTGGCTAAATTTTCGTTTTTGTTCAAGGAATTTAAAAAAAAATACATTTCAAAAATTAAAAGTGCGTTTTTTGTTTTATTTCATTTTTAATTTTGAATTGTTTATAACTTATTGTTGAATTTGTGCAACATAATCGTAAATGTTTTCATTGTATAGAGCGTTCAATAACGAAAAAAAAAGACCCGTAGTTTTTCGAGTTATCACTAACCGTTGCTGAGATATATCGATTTGAATGATCGAATGTGGTCAATACTTCAAAAACTTCATTTGACCGTATTTCAAAAGTGGGGGCTCAAAATAAAAAACGCCGAAATACGTATCTCTTTATTTTCAACACATATTAATGGAAAAAATTGGGGGGCAAAAATTTTGACCCAATTGTCCGAAGTTGCCGAAATTCCCAGGAACACCCCATATATAATAAATCAAATACAAAAATGTATTTCGCTACTTCCGAATTTTCATACCGTTACCAAATTTTTTCCATAACCATTTGGTATTGTTCTACAACATATATATTTTTTCTATATTTTGTTTCGACCAGCGTGACACCTAAAAAGATTAAACGACGGTTTGCTCGTTTCGGTTTGTTCGTCGTACAAGGACTAATTTTTTTTTATACTTTCTTACGATGTATGGGGATGTACACTAGGGTGGTTCTTCATTGGGTGATGTCGGAATTACTTCTGTATTAGTCTTCAAAAGTAACCAACATAAATAGAAGAAAAATTGGTCGTGATCGGGAACTTTTCCGATAAGTCTAACCCACCCCTACGAGCAATCGAATTTTATATGGGAATATGCATGCATTTGGAATTTTATTGGGGAAGTTTTTTATTACTTCAAAACTATAAATGATGAGAAAAATGTTATTCGACAGTTTTGTAGGAAATTCAATGCTCTACAAAAAAGGTCTCCTGTAAAATTCTCGTGAATCTAATATTTATTACGTAATTCGCAAAGATGGCTTTTTTTTAACCAGCTACGAAAAGCCATTTTTACGTAATAAATATTGTATTGACGAAAATTTTACGCGAGACATTTTTTGTAGACCATTAAATTTCCTACAAAGCTGTCAAATGAATTTTTTTTATCATGTATAGTTTTTAAGTAATAAAAAATGTTCACAACAAAATTCCAAATGCATGCATATTCCCATATAAAATTCGATTGCTCGTAGGGGTGGGTTAGACTTATTGGATGAATTCCCGATTTTTACCAGATTTTTTATATTCATGTTGAGTAATTTTAAATACCAATACCGAAAAAATTCCGTCATCACCCAATTAAGAATCACCCCAATGTACACCGTTTTTGACGATATGTATTTGCCTCATAATATCTTCAACCTGCGTGACACCAAAAAAAAAAGTTGTCTTTCGATTTTTTCTAGGTGTCATGGTGGTCGAAACAAAGCACGAGAAAAATATGATTTGTTGATGATACAAAAATTCGAAAGTCTGTAGCGCAAAAAATATTTTTTCTTCTGAAAATTTTTTTTGCCACTTTAAAATGCTGGTAAAGAATTTATCGAGAGGCCGAAAAATTGATTTCGACATGTGTCAAGTTTCAAAGAGTGCATACAAAAATTTGCAAATAGTTATTGATACCCTCTTTGTTGAGATATTGCGAGTGGCATAATTTATTTTTACAAACTCGGACCACCTGGTACTTCTTGTACCAATGCTTGGTGGAATTACCTATGTGTAGTTCATACTTACATGCACCAATTCCATCGAATGTTCGTATTACAAATGAAATTGTTATAAATAACTCGTCAAATCGTATCTAACCGGACGAAGCAGTACACCACCGGCTACGAATGACTCAGTGTCAGTGTCCAGTGACTATAATCTAATCAAACATTCTAGATATTAATTGATTCGCCAGAATCACCTGATATAGCTTCTGTCTCGGGTGGGCGCATTCCCGCTTACAAAAAAACAACCCTTTAGATAGATTCACGTTACCAGGGAAAAAACAGAAATCGGGCTGTGACGATGTTATCTCAATAAACCAAGTATTGAAATATTTGATTATTAAAATGTTTCGCTAACAGTTACGAGATGCGTTTGAATGACGATTGCGTTTGAGAATATTCAATGAAGTTATATCATCAAGAAAAGATTGAGTGAATGGTGCTATTCGGTATCCATTGATATATTACCGCTACTCCTTCCAGCCTCTCTTCATCAATCGCGCCGACTATGCCGTATTTCGTGGCGTAAATTATAACTGAAATTAACGAAAAACTAAAAATTGTACTATTTATTTTCGAAGAACTATGATCAAGCCGAAATCCCCTTGTCAAATAATTTGTCTTGAAAATTCGTTGTGTTTGTTTTCTTCATAGAAAAGACAAGACCCTAGATCACTGGCTGACTGAATCCCCTACGCCCAGCTCGAACTGTTTGACCTAAGAATATAATATTTGAAACGCGAATTGTATTTTCGTCGTTTTTATGACGGACGAACCTACTAGGAAAAGATTTTTACGAATACTACCATTGAGTGGGTGAATTTCGTTCTGAAGAAGCCTATTTTTCAAAAAACCGAAAAAGGTACAAGCGTGAATTTCAGTATTCAATTGTGCCTCAAAAAAATTGAACAATACGGTTTCATAATTCGCCGGAAATATATCGGACGTTCGGAAGACGGAAAAAAGAAGGATTCATTACCGCATGGGAATGTGCATTTTTCAAAAATCGTACGAGTTACTAACACTGAACTTGACATTTTTATATTGAATGAAAACTGAATAGACGGATATTTTTGGAAATTACATGAGCCGACGATACTAAAAGATTATGACAAGATGTTAAAGAATGATCGAAAACATGTTGGCGTAAAAATATATGTTAGTTAAGTTAACAAGTTTAAACGTGTGAACAGCTCCATGGAAATGTACGGTAATGGATAAGCTCCTATGTGAAAAACTATTATTAATTTCAGCTTCTTCATAGAGGATTTCGTACATTCCCTCAAATTCGGAGGAAGCACTTTGCTATTTACAACTTGCGGCTCGTTCACAGTTCGACGGACAAATAAATGCACGGATCGTTAGAGAATTTGAATAGAACTCACCATTTTAGCGACATCTCAAAAACTCGTTCGAAGGCTGGTGAAAATCGTCGATGGAGAAAATATTGAACACATGTGAATCAATTCGTCTGGTTTTGAGATTTCTTCGGTCCAAAATTAAGAGAACTGACAAGTTACTCTATAAATGACCAAACTGCGGCAGCTGGAATGATACGTGTTCCGGCGACGATGCCGATGCAACGACTGACCACCGAATGGAACTCTGTAGATGTGCCAATAGCAGACACGTAATATTTTTCAAGCAAACTGCGACGTCAGTGAGGTTGTGGAATTATTTATCGATACAGTGTACGTATTGGCGAAAGACCACGTTATTCTTTTTCCGAGAATGTAATGTTTGTTGCACCGATAACGATCGCGGTAATGACACCCTTTACGATATTTTTGCGTCCTCGTGACCTCACATCCTCCACGTACCAACGCAGGACCTGGGGGACCAGTCACTCTGGAGAATACTTTTGCTAGCATGACACGGGTCGAAGAGAAAAATGCCGCGTTCAGTCGCAGGTACTAACAGGAATATTCGATTGCATCAATCGATCATAAAACTCATACTATTTTGGTCGAAAATATAATTTTGCTATGATGTTGCATTGCTAAAATTCTTTTTCTCAAGACAAATTCAACTCCAATTGTCATGTCTTTGCATTTATTCATATCAGATTTGAATGAGTTACCGAGATCTCATCGGTCAGAAGCTCCCGAGGTAGATTCGCAGATTCATCGTGTTGGGTAACTGTTGGAGTACCGTATGAAAAACGATGAAAGGTCCAGTACATATTTATTTTATTTAAAAAAACAGTACACTATTGATACTTCAGATACTTTGAAGAATTCGAAACATGCCCAGCCCCGTTTTGATCGGTGGTAACTAAGCACAGTCTGTCGATTGTATGGAGAGTACAGTAGGCAAGTAAGCGAAGGATCGACGAGACACTATTTAACGGGACCTCGACCGGACTGGATTTGGACTGGAGGGATAGGAGATCAAATGCACCAACTGCAATTGATGCAAATGAATCAAGTGCACCGTCAGGATCAGGTTTCAATGATGCCACCTAGCGCCGTGCCCAACCTGCTAGAATTCGAACGAGTAATACTTCCGTGGCATTCGAGAAATTCCGTGATTAACAACTTTGACGTTTGACGGAATTCATAACTAAGTGCAGCAATAACATGAAATGATCGTGCGAATTATATGAACCTGTCATCTTCGCGTGGCAGATTGAAGATCCTAACAAATATAAAAAGCTGCAAGTGGGCACTTGCAAACTTCTTATCGAAATATGAGGTATTGCACAACCCCTCTCCCCGGACATCTGTGATCAACTATTTTCATCGATTTTTCTTCCTCATAGGGAATGTCGTAAATCGCCTCTAATTCGGAGGAAGTAGTTTGCAGGTTTTAACTTGCAGCTCGCTCTTACAATCTAAAATTCAGTCTCTTCGACCAATGTCCACTGAATTTCATAAATCGTACGGCTAAATATTAATATATTTTCTACCTTTACTGAATCAAGGTTTAATTGATCGAAGATGACGTGATTTAGAGCGATAACGACAATTTATCGGATAAATAGAACTCCTATAAGATTCGGCCCCCTCTACTGCTTTTCACTCAATTTCATCCATAGTTATCTATCTTCTTTTCCACGAGCGGTCAACTGGCTCACAATTGGGTGCTTGATTGCCTTTAATAAAACACCTACGATTGCACGACATTAAGTGTATAGTGTCTCAAGCGAGTCTTCGTTCACCTATCTTTCAATTCGCTGGGATGATCAGATTGACAAACGATACTTTTTCATGTTCGTGCAATCAGCAAATTATATCGAGCACATGAAAAATGTGTTCGATCAACAACATCTCGATTTTGACACACCGCGATCGACAGTCTATGTCAGTAGAAGAATAATAAGCGAATCGGTCAATGAAAAAAAGTAAAAGGAAAAGATTGTTAATTTTTCTTCATTTGTCTATTTTGGAAAAAAATCATACATAACAGAGCAAAATGAAGATTTCAATTCTATTGAAATAATATTTAAAAAATGTCATTTTAGTCAAATAAATCATCGAACATTTCAGTGGTTTATAATGATAAGAATTTGTAAGGGTACAATATCATAGGAGCGTTATTCTTGGGCTTCAAAACGCGATTCGGGTTACTTATCGAGAACGAATAGAATCTGTTAGTGAAATATCGACTTCAGGAGTTAGGCATTATAGGTCATGACCTATAATGTTTTTTTTTCTAATGTAGACTACCAGAATTCGTCAAGAAAACTGCGATAGCAGTGCGGATGTATGATTTTTTTACGATGCAACGTATTTATAGGCATGAGCTTCATGTCATACTTTTCGAGGAATGTAATATGTGTTGTACGGATAACGATCGCGGTAGTGACACACTTCACGATATTATTGCGTCCTCGTGACCTTATGTCCTCCACGTACCAGCGCACGACCCAGGGGACCCATCACTCGAGGGAATAATTTCGCTAGCATGACACGGGTCGAAGAGCAAAATAACGCAACCAGTCAAAGGTTTTACTATTGGTACATTTGTTACATCGATTTACAATAAAACTCACGCTGTTTTGTTTAAGAATAACATTTTCCATTGACAATAGAATGCTAAACCTATTTCTTTGGGATTAATTCAACCTGAAGCGTTTCGCCCTTCTCTTCATTCTTATCGGTTAACAAATCGTTGCATAAAACCCCTTGGATCATAAGCTACCGGGATAAATCCGCAGAACCACCGCACCGTCTTACGTAATTGTTGGAAAACCACAAAGCACGCTCTGAGGGGTTCATTTTCGAATTGCTTCATTGCCAGCGTATAGAGTGTTTTATGGGTACTCTGGAATCATCAACGATTTTTAACATGCTAGTGATAGTACCTACCGGAACCCTGTCCGTCCCGATACAACAGGTGAATAAATAAGAGAAGACGTTTAGATCCCCATAACGTTTAGTCTCGCATCTAAAACAAATATAGTTCCTCTAATATTTTTTTTTTCCAATCCGTTAGATTTGTTGCACACGAACAGACAATTTCTTTATTTTTTGAAATGGTTCCGTGTACCGAATATTTTTTTGTCATCCTCATGTGAGAATGATTCTCACATGTTCTAGTACCAATTCTAGTAAGGGAGACTGGGGTTAGTTGTAACATTTCTCACCAAAATATAAATTTCTTCTGATTTACTGAATATATTCACAATGTCTCTGTGGCATATTGTTAATTAGTTATTCGACTATCATCATGAATTTTTTTTAATTTTTCTGGCCAGGGTGTAACACTTTATTAGGGAGGGAAAAATAATGCGTCAAACGTTTTTTTATAAAATTAAATTGTTCATTTTGCTACAAACAAACGTTTCTTTTCCTTATATTATATATTCTAATCGTCATATCTAAACCTTGCTCAACGATATAAATTTTTATCAATGTCAACATAAATATTAATATCACGGTATTCGTAAGATCAGTCTTATCGATATTTGGCAACAATCTTAATCACAATCATTATCAATCAATCATAATCAATAGTTAACAATCTTAATGTTTTGAAAAGGTTCTTTTTTCCTTGCAACAAGTTTTTTATCGTGCGTTATACTATTTCGAACGACTAGAAAAATGATAATTCTATGACAACATATTTTTTTAAATGCTTCTCCTCGACAAGTTTTGCAGCTTCTTCATAGAAGTTCGAGGGCTTTTCCCCACGGTTGATGTTTTTTTGTAATTCCGCATCCTGAAGGAACAAAATAAATGTCATGAGCAATATTCCTAAACATATAGCTACATCTAACGTTTCTCGTAAACTTTGGCGAAGGACGACCTTCTATATCTTTTTAGTAAGAGTATTTTTTCCTCTCTATCGTTCGAGAGCGAGAATCCCACGTCGCCGATGTTATTGGTTAGCTAATTTTTTTATTTATGAATAATTTGCTCAATTTATTCACGAGGAATTGACGAAGCAATTTTGTATTAACGATGTACCTTTTTTTTATAATGAAAATCGAATCGTGACGTTTTCATTGTAAAAAAAAAAAGAATGTAGTTAATAAAAAATTACTTCGTTTATTCCCTGTGAATTATTCAGCAAATTGTTTACAAATGAAAAATTAGCTAGCCAATACGATCGGTTAGGTAGGATTCTCACTCTCGAACCATGGAGAGGAAAAAATGATGTTACAAAAAACCTGTCAAGAGCGTATCGGGTGCATACATGATAGGGTCCCTAGCCTAAAAAAAGTTCTTTCAAAATTTTTTATAAACTATTTTTGCTACGTTTTAATTTATTACAATTTTAATTGAATTTACTAATTAAAACCCTTATTCTAGAATTTTTCCGGATTTTATCCAAACGGCACGTTGTCTGCTGTTTTGCTCATGTGGTTCCGCATGTTCAACAGGTTGTAGGCGTGTAAGTTCGGCAAGACGGGTAGGCATAGCGTTGCGTAACGCTATTGGCTCGATGCGACTGAAGGAGGCCACAACCAGCTGCCTCTTCTCAAACGCCTTTTGAAAACGATGTGGTTTTGGCCTTTAGAAAACGTCCCTTTCCCTCAATCCGGCAACACTGATGGGCCCCACGGCTCCAAAATGCCAACCATCCGGCAACACCAATTACATATCAAATTTAACTCAATTGGTGAACAATATAAACTTGTTAACTGCGAATTAAACTCAAAAATGTGTTGTTAATAAAATTTAAATGGATTATTTCGTGGTGCGACTGGCGATATTTAAAGATAACGATTAATGGATATGAACGGGACAAATCAATAACGGTGTCAATTGAAAGTGAATCAATGCGAGATCACGATAGGAGTGAAATAATGATTAAATGGTATAATAAAATAAAATGAAATATAAATTGAACACTCTAAAATGCAACAACATACGATTGAATTGAATATAGCGAAGATTATAATCGTGTACGTATAAATCTCAAAGGATTGTCTTGTGGTGCGACTGGCGACGATTCAGGACAGTGAATAATGGAAACGATAATGAAAATGGACAGTGAATAATTAAGTGTATTTGGATGGCTTTGTAAGATTACGACTGGGTATAACAACAAGGACAGGAATAAGAAATAAACAGTGAATTGGATGAATGTCATTGGAATATGAGCCTAAAAATATAGTTGAGCGAATGAACTACAAATTAAACTGATATAAAAGTAAAAATGAACGCGAATAATTGTGTAAATGAAAAAATGTAATAAAATGTGATTATGTGCATAAATGAATCAAAATAATAATAATACTTCGTTTCATCTAAAAAAAAAAAATTAAACGTTGTATCAATATTATTTCCACACTTATTTAAATGACAACCCGCAACATCGACCTCACTCCGGACAAACTTAATTCACAATTTATAAAATATTAGATAAATCGACCGATCAAAAGTCATTTGTTACAGTGCAGATGATTGATATGGCTCTAAAAAATTTGAGATAATAGGTGAGTATACTCGGTATTTTCACGAGGATAAAATAGAATTGAAATATCGATTTATCATGTCATACAAAAAATAATGTTTTCTCCATTTCATAGGTGACTCGGCTCCATTGAGATAACCTCACGAATAAATTTAGTGGCGTTAAATCAGGACTTCATGTCGCCCACTGCACAACACAACCTGAAGCTAATACGAAAATGACGGCGGAAACTATACGAGAATTGATGTGTACCATTGCTAGAATGACAATGGTGCGGGGTCGTCAAGATTGGTACCGTGATGACATCATTGTTGGCCAACTCACCTTGGCAAGAGTTCATTTCAATTCTGCGAATGACTACTCCATTATGAATACATCCGTTATAGATATTCTTCGATACACTCCTCCACTTCATTCCAACATGCGTAAAATGTCAACACACTCACTGAGTGAATAAGCCATTGCGACAGATACTTAGAAGGAAGCTGCTGTTTCAGTGATGAAAAATGGATAATAACGGGTAGGTCTCGAAGTTCAGAATCTCATTCGGCCGAAAACCATCTTCACGCGGTACAACGAGCTACGCCACTATATCTATATATACGTTTTCGGCTGAATGAGACTCTGAACTTCGGGACCTACCCATAATAACATCTGAGTATTGAAACGGTTTCTGTTCATACTGTAGAGACAACTTTTCATTAATTTGTACATAGACTTACTAATAAGCAAATAATTGTGTAAGATCCGATAGGTAATTTCAAAGTCTCCCGCTAGTTAAGCGAGAGGCATCTACGACGGAGACCGGTGCTCCAAAATGCGCATGTCGGTTTTCCTCCCTAATTACCGAGGTACAGGTACCGAGCTCACCGAATTACTCGGCCATTCTTCTCCCTGGAACACCAACTGATATACACGTTGCTCCAGCCGGCTTCCACCGACCGACGAAACCAACCACGTGGGGAACTAGACTCAAGTATCTCGCAAGCTTTAAAATCTTCTCGGAAAAAGGCCACTGAGGAACGAACCTTGATACCAAACGGCGGTCCAAAACCACAGAAGATATCTGACCCAGGAGGAGAGAGCCATCAAACCGGAGTACTCAAAATAACAACCGAAAACGAGCTAAGTAGCTCAATTGGCGGTTCGTATAATGACGACCAACATAACAATTATATACATGTATGAGAATGATGAGTAAAAAAATACGAATGATGTGTGTGATCTTTTTCTATTTTATTAATAATCGTTGAAGGATGTTGTGTTTGATGTATATGGGTTTATCTTTATTTTTTATGACCTACCAAAATTAAATAATGTGCTAGTATATTCGATTTCTATTTTTTTTTGTATTATTTGTCGAATCATTTTATTAATTTTTATTTATGAAGTGAATAAGCACAAAATAAGTTACCAATTTAAAGCATGTATACAATTTTTCCATGACAAAATAAATTTATAATTGTGTGAACTTCACAATTGTTCACCGTTTAGCGTGCTTGGGAAGCGGGAGTAAAGAAAATCACATTTTATTCTATTTCCGTTAAAAACTCGCTGGAAAACCGATGATAAAGCTATAATGTAGGTAACGTCAGGTGATCATTCCGTACATTATTTCCAAATTGTCAAATATCCCATTTTTGAAAAATTGCCGTTATGCTTACCGCATAAAAAGATGAACTGTAAGAACATAGATTTTATCTGCACAGAGTATATCTCTTTGAACCCTACAACTTTCATCCGGCCCATCTTATTTTTATTCCGTTCTCTGAAGAGTTATTGGACTGCATCAAATTTTTTTCCAACAAAATTGAATGGAGGGGGCATTGATTGTTAAACCCATATTTGGGGACTGATTTTGCGATGCCGTTGACGACCATCTCGAATTTGAGGGGGGGGGGGGGGGGGGGAGGGGTCTTTGTTAAATCTGCAAAAGGCGGTGAAATTAAATTTAAGTCCAAAAATATCGATCGTAGTCAAAAAATTATTATAAATGAAGTTGTAAATGAATCAAGTTCCTGCAAGTCATGTGATGGGTATTTTTCGTAGAAAGCTCAAAATTACAATAAAAAAAACAATCAAAATTGGTTCGGATAATTGAGTAAACGGCGAAATAACAATGAGATCCCGCAACGATCAGCAAAATGAGATATATACTATAACATTTTTGTCATGTAAAATTAATGTGCAGACTGGGCATATTGATAGGTGTAGATCCTAAATTATTGAACCTAGAAGAAACAGCGTGGAACAAAATGTTGTAAAGGACTTTTTTCTCTATACTTTGTTCTTTTCGACTAATGCGCTAGAATCATAAATAAACAAGATATTACGATAATTTGATTTCATCGATTTTCCAAGATTCAACTAAAAAATATCGATCATACACGAAAAAAAATGTCCTGACTCAGATTGTAGACAATTGAATTTTCGACAAGTCTTGTAGATAATAGTCTCCTTGGTGTCAAAATTAAACGTGGGCGAGTTATTTATCAAAAAAGAATTAGCATTGAATTCAGTATGGCGGACCAAGCCGAAGATTTAGCACGTCAGAAATCTGAATTTAGACTACTGATGGATCCCTATCGATTGAAAAAAAAATGTGTACACAAGATTTTCGTAACTTCAACTTTTTTGTATCGACTTGGCTAATAATAGAAGCATTCAAATAAACGTAGAATCCTCATAATGTATTACCAGTATGTAAGAGCGTCTGAAACAGCGAATAATATACCTTTTTCTTTCAATTTGTAAAACCTTCAGCCACGTTTGGTTCGGAAGGTATCGGAAATCAATTGGTGGATCCACGTAGAATCGATCGAGGACCAAACTATATATCATGTTTTTCCCCAAAAAGAATTCAGATGAAGATTTTTTTTTATTGTAAAGAAATCCGCGGAATTTTTTTGCGATTTTGAAAATAACATGAGACATAGGTTGGTCCTCGATCGATTCTACATAGATCCACCAAATTTCATCGACATCCGTTCAGTCGTTTAGGCGTGAAGAACGGCAGAATATTTGCTAATTTTACGTGTAATTCTCGGTAAATCTACTTACCGACGGCGATGTATCACTTCACCTTACATCAAGGCCCATCGGCTTCTATTAGGGTGGGCGTCTTATTGAAAAGACCACGAGCTCACGCAGAAATATTTTGTATCTCAGAAAAAAATCTGAATTGTTCAGATCAGCATATTTAAAAAGAAATTAATTCTCTCAGATAAAAAGTTTTTGGAACGTTCTCCATGGAGGTTGTTTCGAGCACTGCCCCAAAACTTCATTTTGCAAGTTTCAACTTGCGTCTTTCATTGATTCGAAATACTTTTTTCAATCAAAAAATGTTTTTTTTCCACTTTTAAAAAAGTGTTTGCCGACTCAAATGTGATTGTTTCATTTTTTTTTTGTCTCTCGCAGATGTTTTAAAAGGATTCGCCGGAAGCGTCGCCGCGTGCTTTGACAGTGCCGGGTTGCAAGACCGCATGTCCCCTCGAGGACTTTTCCAGACTCATAGAATTCGTTATTTCCGTGGATTACGACAAGGATTGCAAAGTAAACGATCCGAATTACGTTATTCCCCGATCGCCGGCCGCGTGAGAAACTTCGCCCTGCGTTCGTAGGAACTAAGCAAACACGCATGTGTCTCTTACTGTGATTTTTTTTCGTCGTTTCAATATTTTGAATGTCGATTCTATCATCGCAATTATCGTCTAGTTATCCGTATTTTTAATATCCGTATAACTGTGATTTTTTTGATTTACTTTTATAATCGTAGCGGGATGAATAAAAAGAATAACCGGTGCCAAACACGAAATAAGGTTTAATGAAAACATGATAGAATACCTCAAAATAAACAAAAAAAAAACATCTTTGACTAATTTTGATATGTCTCTTCGTTTTTGAAACGTCGAATTTTCTTGTGACCAAAATTCGAATGAAACAAACTTTTTTTTTTAACAATAAATACATGAATAAATAAATCTCATGAGCTTCTAGGGTTGGGATTGTTTATTTTCCTTTGTTTTGCAATGTTAAGACGATACCTCAAAAGTTACCCAATCGTAACCCTTAACGTAAGCCTTGAGAACCAATAGATCCTAAAAGCGAACTCAGTGACCTTTTCTCTGACTATAGTCACACAATACTCAGAGTTACAGTGAAACCTCTCAACAGTCAACCTCGTAATAGCGGAAAATGTAACACCCCTCGCGGAATATCACGTGATTAGAATATGTGCTATTTATTTTATCGATTTGTTCCACGATCGATATGATTTATTATTATTTTCCTGTACGCAAATTCACAGCCGAAACGAAACATCCAGTGCATGTCGAATGTAGCGATCTGACCGTCACTGGTTTCATGTCGGTAGACTCTAACGCAAATGTATTGAACTGTTGAGCTATTGGCTAATCGATCGACCTCGTAATAGCGGAATCCCGCCCATTTATACCCCCGACTATCCACTATCGAGAGGTTTTACTGTATATCTACAGCATCCTTCTCAACCTTTCGCCGCTACACTACCAAATAATATCACCACCGTAAAACTGGGTGGATTCCACCCAGTCGGTTTTCTAAGAACCATTGGCAGCAAACTATCCGTCCGAAGTGGTTAAGAAAATTGCAGAACATACTCTTAATATCTTGGATGATGTAAGAACGATTTATTTATAAGAGATAAAATTCCAAGGTGTTGAAAAAATGTAAAAAAAGATGAAAACGGAAATGAAAAACCGGGGGTTGTCGGTTGATCTACGGGTAGATTCCACCCAGAGGGACGGTTGAGAGTTAAGAAAGCTAAATGCTGTTTCAACCTTTTAGGGCAATATATAGTGGTTTTGAATAGTAACACTTACTTGCGTTCTTGCCATATCAATCAAGCTGTCATTCTCTGTGTTAGATCTGCGGGAGGATTATAATTGCCTGCGCAATTGTAGACGCCCTCGCGACGATACGCACGAAGTACACGAAATTCATCAATATCAAAACTCCCATAGTTGTATTCTATTAATTAATCTAATTTAATATTAAAGACGCAATATAATAATAATTAATAATAATAATAATAATAAATAATTTTTTTTAATTTATTTATTTATTCATTTTATCTTTCTATCCCTGCTTTTGTCATTCAATGTTCAATTATCGTTCACGATTTTCTGAAAATTTGTTCATCGAAACAAGAAGGAATATTCGCCAAATCAACGACGTCCAGATTTTTATGACTCCTTCCAAGTCATTGTCAATACCCCGTTTTCCAGCGTATCGTTAATACACCAGTGTCAATTCAATTGAAAAACAATAACGCAGGCACAATGACGTTTCATTCACAAAGAGCACGAAGCATTTCTACAAAAATGGCGATAACACCTGTTCCAATGGGATTTAAATCCGCCCTCGTAACTCATTCCCGATTGCGTCGTGCCGCTTACTCCGTCGTCAGTACGTTTTACGATTAAAATACGCTGTGATGCGTTCCAGTTGACGGTTGGAAAATTTCCGTAGCGTTTCGGTGTATCATCCCATTAGGAAAAAAGGTTGAATAGTTATAACCATGTGTTTTTGTTTATTAAAAGAAAATACGGGGTCCGTGGATACATTTGGATACATAAAAAATTTCCGAAGAACAGCGAAACACAGTGTGACAAATTTGTTATTCGAAATTGACCAAATCCAGTCACGAACAGTTTTTTTTTAAAGAAAACGACAATTGTCGATATCGAGATGGGCCGCCCACAAAAAGATTCAGACAACATCTGGTATACAGCAACATGAGTGCAGATCGAAGGGTGAACTCTCGCAAAGATAATAACCATGGATCAAATGAATCACGCAAAACTCCCAGACTGCGCCAATTGATAATTCTCCTATGACGTATAATTAATGATTTATAATGTATGATGTATAATTAATTGAGCTTAATTAAACTCACTCTTTGATAACTCGTGGGTGGGAATTACAGGCAATATGCTGGTCACGCAATGATAACGTCGCTACGTAAACTCATCTGTTCGAAAAGATAAATCCAAGCACACTCACAAGGTTATATTATACTTGTCGTTCTTTCTTTCTTTCTTTCTTTCTTTCTTTCTTTTTCGATAACATCGTCGAACAGACAGAAACGACGTAGTTGTATTGTGACGAGGCAGAGACTATACATTTTACAAGGTTTCGGCCCAGGAGGAAGTAGAAACACTATTTTTTTATTTTTTAAAAATCAAGTTTCTTGCTCAGAGATATTTTTTTTCTCTCAAAAACCGCGAAAGGATCTTGTACAAGATACTTTGAAGTTTTTAGAACGATCATTTTAATTTCTGGACGATTATTAGTACTCGAGTTATGAGTCATTAAAGACAATAAAATCAATTTTGCCTTCACATCTGATAGCTCAGCAATGAATCATCGTCCACAACTCATCAATTACCTAAATTAAAAAAGTGAATTCGATCGAAGCAAATTTTAAGATGGGTATACTAATCTTGATTGATCTAAGTCCATGAATCTTCCGAATGGCCGGCAAAAATTTAGGAAATTGTTACCGCTTATTATTTCATGATTACTCAGAAACTTCTGATGACAAGAATATTCAAAATTAAAGCCTTGCAGCTTTTATATTTTCTTCCGATTATTGCTCGACAACTATTTTTTGCCAAGGCTTTCAATCAATCAATCAATCAATGGATCAATGGCGTGAAAATTTTGCAGATTTTCGATTCCTTTAATCTTTTCTTCCAGTGGATTACTCTAGCAGTTGGGTTACGTTTTTCACAGAACTTTGAAAAATCACTTATATCTCTTATAGTAGTGAGAATTTTGACGTGAAGTATTTTTTCTGACCAGAAAAAAATTTTGTTCATTATAACTCCGAAATTTTGGAACAGGCGAGACAATCGTATTCATTTCTTTATACCCTTGGGTGCTGACGGTCGTCAATCGTTGACGCGTTCCGTCAATTCAATTCATCGTCGGATACGCCTCAGTAGATGATCGATCGTTTTACCAGCCATTGCTAATTCGATGAAAAAGGTAATGGTTGCACATCCCAAGCCGATACCAAGAGTAACGAACGCGAACCTCAACTGTTTGAGAGTTAGTACTCGTGGCTCCGGGTCCTGCTCTTTTTGTTCGTAGGATGTTATTGTATTTATCAAGCTTTTGCGCTGCAGATTCACTCGAGTTTCGGCAAGAACACCTGCTGCAGCTCTCGCGAAAATCTCGTTGACCCTGTCTTCAAGGGGCCAATTCGGTCGGATCAGATAAGCCCCATAGAGGACGCCCATTGATTCCCGGGAGAGGTGCAGGTTATATTCTGCCGCCATATCAAGAAGCGAGGTCACCACTCCCACACAAGCAGCTTTGGTATCGTTCAATACATAATTTAGGCAGCTTGGGCCTAGTATTGATACGTAACGGCCCTCAAAAGCTGGTCCGTTGAAAAGAGATTGGTATTCCGGGTGGCCATATATCGTGTGATCAGATCGAGCGAGGTCATCAATGGTATCGATGATCGGCAGACGCTGTTCTTTCGTCAACAGCGACGCAAATACTCCGGAATAAATTCCCTGAATGGTTACCACGAATATGAATAACGTACAGAGATAAATCCTTGGGGCTTGCCTCTCCGGTATTCTGTGGAGTGCCGCATTACACACTATGAGGACGAGATCCAGCATTGCCAAGGTGAGAGGTCGTCTCAGCCAAAACTTGAAGAACAATAGCGTAATCGTCAATACCAGGACTACACCATAACGTGATTTTCTGTCAAGGACAGAAACGATCTTCTCGAGCTGGGATTTGTGGCCAGGATACTGAGTAAGAACCCCCACGTGGAATTCGATACGTGGATAGGTGGCGTCAAAATTTGGCCAAGTCTGGTGAAAGACGATATTTAAGTGAATATCATGGATTCCACGGGCGACGGCTTCTGCAAGATCAATCTCATTCCTTTCTGAGCTTATCAGACTGCCGTGACTCCCCTCTTGTGCGCGCATATACCAGGTGGCATTAAGCGGACCTATGAGAATCTGAGCGTAAGCATTCTGTACTTCGCTTATAAGTTGTGCTTTTTCTCTCTTTTGTGGATAGAACCACCAATCCGGACCCTCGAAAGATACGCGGATTGGATAGCCACCGAGATCCAATGTCTTGTCGAATTCTAGTCCATCACAATGCGACTGATCTTCACGATATTCCCGCACATACGCGGTCCAAGGATGACCGTTTGGCCCGCTGAAAATATTCTCTTGCTGCCAAGAAACCGGCGCTTTGCTTGTGTAAGGATTAAACGTGTAAATCAAGCGACCTCTTGTTTGGTGGAGACACACGACGTTTGCATTCAGCAGGTCAAAAATCCACGCTTCCCACAGTATGTTAACAGCGGTCGAACATTCTTTTTCTACCTTAGGAAATTCAATCAGGAGAAAGGAAGCCATGTGGTTCCACCATTTTGTTTTCCTAATTTGTAGAAGAGTTTCGAGCAGAGACTTTGGACTGGTCGTCGTGATCACGAAAACTCGGAGTTTGTATCGAGATCCGCGGTCGACTGGATCGTGGTTCTGGAACCGTGAAGTCTCATCAATCAATGTTACCGGTATAACTGTATCTCTTGATGATATCTAAGTCATGAGACTTTGAACGGACGGTCCGGCAATTCCCACGGTACTCAAACGGTCAGCGTAACATGATTCCAAGATGTCAATCTAAAAAATGGATGATTAGTCGTCACTATGGAGTGCGCGTGTATTTACAGTATAGGAATCAACAGAAAACGAACATACCGATGCCTTGATGAGTGACGATTCTTTCAGTTCGGAGGTCTTGATGGTCGATCCAGCCAAACATATTTTCGTAACAAGCACCGAAATGCAAACGACCAATTTAATGAGCTGCATTGGTAAAAAGATTTCCTTTCCGGCTCAGAAGAAGGTCCAATATTGTTTTCGCTTGTTGTAGTTATGCTTCATAACCATTCGGATTCACCATCTGAACACGGAATAAAATCGTGACTTTTATGATCGACTCAAAAGCTAGATGTGAGAAGTGAGTGATTCCACACTCATAGCGAAACTTTTTTCCGTGGAGTGAAACCAAAGAGCTGCGAATAGAAACTTGCAAATTTCTTTTCTTCCAATTGAGGTTATCTACGGACTTTTTCGCGAAGAACTTAGTTTTTTCAAACACTCAAAACGAGCTTAAAAGTAAAGTTATTCTCGCGTCTTTTTTTAAAAGCAAGTTATCATCCGATCTTTTTGAAATATTTACCATCGTTTGTTGATATAAGTACATTAAAACACTCATAATAAATATTCTTGTCCACCTCTCCCCAGCCTTGACCTGAGAAATTAGCGCTGAAAAAATTTCACTTGGTTGATGGAAATTGGCCCATGCGGCGCTCCCAAATTTGGAAAAAAAGAAAGATATATAATCATTTCATTCGAAGCTTCCGGTAAAAAACATTGAAATAGCATACTTTCGATTTTTTTTTCTCAATTCGAACGTTTTTTTAGAGCGTTCGACCGTGGAACCACTGAGAGGGAGGGTCATTAAATCCATGGGGTTCCATTCAGACAAGTTTTTTCAAACAAAAAGTGATCTCGATCGTATTAAGGGGATGCGTAGCGTCTCAGATTCACTTCCGACCGAAAGAGCGAGTCGAAGTCCATTGGTAGCATCGAAAACCGAAAAGAAACATCCCAATTTTTTCCTCGCAGAACGTCACATTTAGTTTATCGATCCGGATATCGCAAACGTTGACGGTAGAAACGAGTTTGTGACCGATATATGCCCCCTTAAGGTTATCAATAGATGCGGTAGCGTCTCGAGAAAACCTACTTTATGTCTTTGTAATTTTAACCCTACCCCTATGTTTATTTTAACCCTACTTCGGATGTATTTTTGTAGATTCAAAGCGCGATTCATAATGCTTACTTGAAGCTAAAAGCGTTATTAAAAAAAAATGATATTGCAACCAAAATTAATGCTGTACGTCCTGATATACGGGAGATATCGATTACTTACGATTGAACAATCGTGTTTTTTGGCTAATTTTAGCGCAAACTCTTCGGGACAGCTACTCAAAGGGCGCACGAATTTACACAATTGGTGAGAAAATGATAGCCTCTAAAATTGAGCCTTGCCATTTAAAACCACAATTTCAGGGCTGTCCGTTCATGTGTCGAGCGAGGTTTCGGCTCTTTTGGCTCAGCGCTGCCAGATAAATAGCATAGAATGCAAAATTTCGAAATTTTTGGGTTGGGTCTCGAAATTCCTACTGCTGAATTTTTCTACATCGTATACACAGTAAAACCTCTCAATAGTCGATCCCATGTAGGGTTCGAAACTCGGGCGAGTGCTGGGCCTTTGATGGCAACGCACACTCCAATGCTGGCGCAATACTGACAGCCTTCGTTGGTCCAGCATTGGAGAACTGCTGGGATGATGACTTGGGACCGACACTGGCGGTCGGTCTTGCCCCAGCGATGGCGGTCGGTCTTGGCCCATTGCTATAGCCGCTACTACGCGTCTACCGAAAAATAATTAATATAAAAATTAATTATTTTTATCAGGGTAAATATTTTTGCCTCAAGACTTTATACGGTGATATTTAATAAATTATTCGACAAATATAAAAAAAAAAAAGTTCGTTCAGAAATTTCCTTTTTTTTTCGCGAAGTGGCAGTAACGGGATTCGAACCTGCGACCGACGGGACTACCTACCTACCTAAGCTACGCAACTACCTAACTACCTAACGCTTTAACCACTAGACCAATCTGACTATATGAAATAGCTTTACTTTTCTTTCCTATTAGGTACATCTGAGATAGCAGTTACGAGAATTATCAACCCATCAGAGGTATCATGGAATGGGTGTGGGTCCGTGCGTGCCTCTGCCCCCCCCCTCGCGCGGAGTGCGTCCGTGCGTGTGTGTGTGCATCCTTGCGTGTGTGTGTGTGTGTGTGGCTGGCTTCGTGGTTCGCGCTACGCACGGTCCGTGGGTAGAGTGGGTTCGAGCCGCCGCAATGAGCGCGAGTAAGAGAGAGACAGCGAGAGCACAACAGAGTCGAAAAAAGATAGGGCAAGCGGATAGACTGGAACGGAAGAATAAATTTGTAGGATTGATTTCTAGAAATCTATAACACCTTCGTTATAATGTTCCGGTGATCTTCGAGCAAGTCGTCAGGATGGACCAATTTGTTTTTTCTATTTTAGGCCCAGCAGTTGCGGAATTAAGAGGGGCGGTACTCTTTTTTCCGTATATTTTTCAAACGGTACCGTCCAAAAGCGTTAACAAAGAACGACTTTTTGTTTATTTACATGCTGGCTTCGCGAACGCCGAGGAAGTCTTTGAGGCAGGGGGGGGGGGGGGCGGTGGTCGTAGCTACGCCGAACATTGTAGCTGCAACGCGTTACCACGCGAGCCGCCATGAGTCCGTGAGAGAGAACGAATTGCTGAGAGAGAACGGGCGCTTACGCGTAGGGCGTTGTGCGATATGTTTTTCTCGTTCTTTTTCGCACCTTAGCGAGCGCCAATAGCGATGTTTTTCTTGGCGTTATGGCGGAGACCGAACAAGCGAAACGTCGTTTTTTTTTTTATTTTGATGCTCGATTTGAGTCCCAGATAGCCGATTAACGGGTTGCGTCCGCAATTTTCTATTGGCGTTGAATTACAATTTTTCACAAAAAACGGTGAGCCTTTAATTTTTTTAATTATTAGAACGATTTTTTTTAGTTCATTTTTTGAAAGTCATTTTTTAATAATTTTTTTAAATTACTTCTCAACACGTTTTTCCGATTATTATGTTCGAATTATTTTCGACACGGTTTACTATGATTTTCTAAAAATATCTTTTAACACGTTTTTCTATAAGTATTGTATTCTTTTTTGTAAACACTGTTTATTCTGTTATTTTTTTTTTATTACTGCTGAATATTTCGTTTTCCAAAAAATTTTCGAAAAATATTGTTCATTGTTTAATATTAAAATTATTTTATTTTAATCAATTAAATGACAAATTAAGGGTAAATAGTTACGGGCTATACATACGCGGTGCATCATCGGTCGCTATACTTGCCACTTGCACGATCGAGAAAATTCTTAACGATATCGTCGCGTCGACATATATGTATTGGGTCAGTAACAGCAACCGTACATCCTTGAAGAGATACGGGTTTCAGGACTTACCCAGTATTGGCTCTGTACTGGTTACCTATACTTGACCGATTATCGGGAGCCAAGTACTGGCCAATTCTCGGCCATGTTGTAAGTCTCGGTACTGGCTACATGGAAATGGCCCAGTATTGCACCAGTATTGGCAACCGTAAGTCCTCGGGGAGGTACGGCTTTTGAGACTCAACCATTAACGGCCCAGCACTGATTACGTATAATCGGCCGAGTGTCGTGACCCAAGCACGGGCCAAGGCTCGGCCGGGTATTGAGTCTTGGCGTTTCCTACATGGGATCTTGTAATAGCGGAAAATGTAACGCCCCTGTCAGAACATCACGTGATTGGATTCACTGCTATTCATTTCATCGATTTGTTTCACGATCGATATAATCTATTCTTATTTTCCTGTACGCAAATCCGCAGCCGAAACAAAACATCCAGAACATGTCGATTGTAGCGATCTGACCGTCACTGGTTTCATTTCGGTAGACTCTGGCGCAAATGTATTGAACTGTTGAGTTATTGGCTAATCGATCGACCTCGCAACAGCGGAATCCCGCCTATTTATACCCCCGACTTTTGACTATTGACAGGTTTTACCGTATAGATATAGTGACGTTGCACGTTCGACCGCGTGATCGTCTTTACCCGTTTTCCGTTTTCGTTAGGGGGGGGGGGGGGGGGGGGGGGGGGTCAGCAGTAGTCTAAGTTCCGGTTTTCGACCTAAAAATCTCGCTGCCACGTCCGCCATCTTGAATTTAACGAAAATCCGCTTTTGTTGAATAACTTGCCCATTTTCTACTCTTGACTAAAAATGCATGCGACAAAAATTGTAGTAAATTCAATTTCCTACAACTTCAGTGATTACAAGTTTTCGTCTATGATTGATACTTTTAGACTTAAGTTGGAAAATAGGAACTTAATTTAAATATCGGATTAGCTCGTTTATTTCTAAGTTTACCGCGTTAATGGTTGAAAACAACTTTGTAGGGAATAAAATTTTCTACAACTTCAGTTATCAAAATTTTTTATCTACAATTGATATTTAGTCGGGAAATCAGAGTAACATTTTTGATATCGCATTATCTCGTTTATTCATAAGTTTATCGCGTTAATGAGTGGAAACGATTTTGTATGTTTAATGGTCTCGCGAGCTTTTTCCTTGCCGAGGGCAACACCATAATCGACCATGAGCACGTTTTCTCTGGGTATCATTTCGGTAACATAATTTCGATCCGATATCAAAATAAAACTCAAGCTGCATTTGTGTAAACAAATCGAAAGTAGCATTATTATCTCGCTTCAAATTGAACTATTAGATATAAATTGCATGAAAAATCTAAACTTATCAATTGATATCGGGTTTCAACAATCAGTTTATATCATATTTTTTTTATTGGAGAATGAAATATTCTACCTCGTTACGCATAGAAATAATGCGAATGAATTTGAGAAATTTTCTATTAGAAGAATAATCGGATTATTGGATTGTTTTACACAGCGATGGATTGAGAGATTCCTCAATCACAAAATATATCATTAAATCCACCATTTATTTAGGTTATTCAGATTATCAACGTCATTCATTTTTAATGATTTTATTGAATTTGCAATAATAAAATCATAATTTGCTTACACAAGTTCAGTTTTTAAACTCATTGTAAGATTTCTATGTAAATAAAAAAAACGATTTCATACGTTTTTAGGGCTCAAAATAACATTAATATGTTGAAGATTATCGATGTAGAATTTGGAATGAGTCAAAAATTGTTTCTACTCACGGCAAAGATTTAAAGTCGGGGAAAAAAATTCTCGAAACGTTCGAATTTTCAAAAATACCTTCCACACATGCGTTCTTAGAACTTTAGGCAGACTTCTCATGTGTTTGGTGGGAAAAAACATGTTTTTTCGTATTCTTACAGTTTAGAGTATTGAAAATGTGTCTTGGCAATTTCGAAGTGGTTTTCGTGGAAATAGTTGAGCTACGAAAGTTTACCGGAAGCGACGCTATAGAGCGCGTCGACCGGTAGAGAAACTTTTACTGCATTTTTCTCGACATGACATTTTTCAAATCGGGCGTGCATTTTTCTGAGAAATTACTGGGCCGATCGACTTGCAATTTTGCACACATGTAGAGAACATGTCGAACTATCGTTCCACTATCAATTTTCTTCATTGCTTCATAATTACTATTTTGTCGTGGCTACGAAAAGTGAAAACTTTATTGTGAAAATCAGAGTATTGTCTTTGAAGCGCCGCCATTTTGTAATTTTATCTTACAATTTTTTTATCAGAGGATCGAACGATATCCGCATTCGTAAAGAATAGAATAAAGGAAAAATTTCATTTCAGATGATCGGGACGGTCGCAAAGTCGTCGCTCGTCGATAATGAATTTTCGCGACATGACCTGCGCAACATCAGATATCTTGTAAAATTTCGAATAAAATAATTTGAAAAAATTTGCGATGTTGCTTCAAAATTGTATAAATGTGACTGTGAAATACTAAACACTGTACATTTAACCGTTTTTTTTAAATTCAATTCCCAAAAAATCATCTCCGTAATGCGTATACACGCGAGAAGACTGCCTTAATAAGCGGATATATAGTATTCGATAAAAATAACTAGATCCGGAAATCGATAGCAAACCGGTTTACATTGTAAAATAACAAAATAGTACACATCGCTTCATTCTGCAAAGTTCACGGCCAAAAACTTCCGGATGTCCGGAAATATAAATTATCAAAAAACACCCCATTCCGGCCGGTTTCGCGTGGAATCGCTCGTATATTATTTCAAAATCTCGCCGGCCTACGGTACCCACGGTTAATTCCAAAATGTCACAAAAACTTACCATTTCAGAGGGAATCGTGGAGAAATCGTTGAATCAATCTCGTTCAGATCGTCGCCAAATGGAACATCACGGAGACCATTCGATTCCTATCGTCTGCTTCTGGAAAGATCTTCAGCTTAGAACGGAGAGTGCTTTCGAGTCGTCCTCCGAATGAAGAAGCAACTGAACTTGTCGAACACGGCAGTTGAATTGATCTGACACTTCGACGATGCAAATGCAACGAGTGACCGTCGAAGAACCAATTCGTTACCCGGAAAACCGATATTTCACAACATTTGTCAAGCACACAGCAACGGCAGCGCAGTTGTAACATTTTTTTTCACGATATGTACAATGATTCCTCAGGGAAAATAAAAACTCGCTCGAACATATCGACTGGCTCAAGGCCATACCACGTCAGTCCTCATCCAGGAACGTAATATTTGTTTGAGCGATAAACATCGTGGTAATTGATCCCCTTCGCAATGTCGTTGGGTCGACGTGGCCGTGCATTTCGCACGCACCACTGTGCGGTATCTACGGCGTTAAGAGGGTTAAGCCACTGTAGAATTTTTGATTTTTTTTAATGGTCCCTTAGGTTCTCAAAAATGATGTCGCAAAATATTACGGCCGGGAAATATCTCTAAGTTTTTCGAATTTTGAAGTTTTGAATATATATTTTAAAATACATTATCTATAGAAGTGCTTAGGATTCTTTTCTGTATAGCATAGTTCATTTGTTATTAACAATATTCTGACTATTTGTTAGGCAAATTTTTCACTTTTTAGTTTAGAAGTGCGCCATTTGGAGAAAAGTCAATATATCACAAGATTGACAAGAAATTTCTGATTTGCAATATTTGAATCTTAGACGACTTATTATATCGCTTAAAGGTGCGAATATTTTGTAAATAGATATTGAGAAATATACTCGCATTATATAACATTTTTATTTCAAATTTTGCATAAATTGTTTTTTTTCCAATTTTCTTTTTTTTTGCTGAGCCTTTAGATTGAATTTCTCCATCTGGAAAAAGATGTACTCCTTTTGGAAAAAGTTCGAGGAATCCAAAAAAAAATATTTCAAATTTTTTAAAAATGTCATAATTGTCCAAAAATCGATTTATATTTTCGAAATTGGTTTTTTTCCATGAAAAATATAAAATCTTGCCTTCCAACTTTTTTTTCGTTATCCTTGCAATAAACACCACAAAATTGATTCTCAGCAATTTTTCGCTCCGACACACTATTTCCATGTAATAAAATCAGCGAGAAAAAACAAGCAAAAATCGCATTTGCCTGTAATTTGACCCCCATACATGCCACGATGAATTAATAAATATCAATATTTTTGGTTTGAAGAGTACTATATCATACGTCGATTGCAAAAAAATTCAAGATATTAAGGTTTCGTAGTGGTCGTGTTGATGTGGAATGCCCCATATATATGCGAAAAAAAAATTCATTGGCTCATCATAAATAAAAAATTACACGAGCTGTTTGTCAGGTCGTGGACCCTGGAAAAACGGAGACGTCATCGGAAAAACGCTGCACAGCCGCCATTTTGGAATTAATCGCTTCAAAATAATTATTGTATACAGTCACTGATATGTATGATGAACACCCTTTTTTGCAATCTCGATTTATTTTGTTATTTCTTTGAAAAAAAAAAATCCTCATAAAAGCCTATTTTTTCGGCCTCTAGAGTGGCCTAACCCCTTAATTGTGTTCATACTATTTTTCCCGATATGACGCAAGTTGCGGTGCAAATATAAATGAATCAATAAATATGAATACGTACCCGGCCGGAGCTTTTACGTCCTTTGGGAATGATAATATTTCTTCGAATCGATCGATATTTGAATTCGCACGATTTCGATCGGATAGATAAATTCGTATCGATGTATTTCAGCAAACCATACTCGGAAAAAAGTAATTATTTAAATAAAAAATAATTTTTCTCCAATTTTGTGATAGTTTCTCCCGACTTGAACGTTATTGTTTCCTTTTTCTTGTTTCTCGCAGATGTTTCGAAAGGATTCGCCGAAAGCGTCGCCGCATCCTTTGACAGTGCCCGGTTGCAAGACCGCATGTTCCCTCCAGGTCTTTTCCAGACTCATGGAATCCGTTACTTTACTGTAGATTACGAGGAGAAGAGAATTGCTTATTGTGTTTTGTTTCGTTGTTTCAATATCTTGAATGTCGATTGTATGGTTTCAATTATCGTCGAATTATCTGTATTTTTAATATTCATAACTGTGATTTGTTTAACCCTCCCTGGTCACCAGGGGTCGCGAAGACCCCAATCGTAACTTCGAGCTAGAATAACTATAAGATATTGGCGCCCGAGAGTGCTGGCCTCTCCTCTAACGGTGATTTGGCGTTCTCTTTGTAAGAAGAGACTACGGTCGGCGGAATCGAGACGGTGGTTCTTTCGTGGCAGTAGATCGGGGTCCGCTTGACCCTCTGTGTCACCACTACGTTATTATTTGGTAAAAAGTTATATTTTTGTTTTCTCCTTGGTATTACTTCACGTAATGTAAGTATGCCTATGTGAATCGTTAAATTTTTTTTATCAAGTCGATATGTGTGCTTACTCCGTAATTCTGGAGTTAAAAGAAACATAAAAAAAAAAGTTCGAGCACATAATGTTTGTCTGTGTTAACTGTGGTGGCGAACAATAAATTTTGTATATACACACAATTATTACTCACCTTTCTTTTTTTATCATTATCGTACTTTATTTTCTCCAAAGACCTTCTCCAGATTAAAAAATAAATACCTTTTTCGAAACGACCAATACTTATAGAGTTATTTTTTTCTATGAAGTATGATATCTCAAAAGTATCACCCTAAAATTTTATGAAAACATATCGAAAATTGCCAGAGTTATGATTTTTCAAGTAAAAAATTGTTTTTTTACGCATTGCCTCCTTGTTGATTTTTTTTCGCCATTTAAAAATTTTGATTAAAGATTTTTGCCATGATATTCTCATTCTAAAAGATTCAAAGTAATATCCTGAATTTTTATAAGTCGTTCGGTACGATACTGGCAGCGCGACAATCGTTCAAACATGGCTGGGAGCAATGCGACCCCATGTGACCAGCGCGTTATTTTTTCGAATGTGTGACTGTTACGTCTAGTCCCGAATATTATAAGTATCCGGTGAACGAAGTACACAAAGGGGTGGTCTCACTTTTGCGTCAAGGCGTTAGCCTTTTACTGCGGGGACGGAGACCTCGCCTTGTCATGTACGAACTAATGACTTTACCTGATGTTGGTGGAAGAGCAGTGTTTAATCACAACCGATCTCCACTTGTAGACTGCGATTTGATGGATCCCGTTGAGACTCGATCGAACGACCAGATGTTGAGGGTCAGGTCGTTGAGTGAGGCACGAGCGGTTTTACGTCACACAACGATTTTTAATGTTCGATTCAAGCGTCACAGTACAACTTCAATTATAAAATGTTCGCACGATTGATTTTACAATGTCGATACTCAAAATGTAATACAGTTCGCTTAAAAGTCGCGGTACAATTTCACTTGTCGAATGTCCACGCTTATTATTTCAATATATGAATCGGGCGTTTCGCCACTGCGCGAAAGAAGACACTCGGGTCTGAAGGTACCGAAGATCAGAAGGTTCTTGCGGTATTCTCGCGATAAAGAGACTCTTTGGTCTTTTGCAATAAACTACGGACGCCGTTGACTTATGAGGTCTTTCAGTGCAGCCTGAGAGGGACTCTTGGCCCTTTAAATATTTATTTAATTCAATTAACTGGACTCTTTGGTCCCTTTAAATATTCATTTAATCCAATTAACGGGACTCTTAGTGAAAAAAATTTAATCCACAAAATCATTAAAATTAATAATATTCGTCTGTGATAAAATGTTGTTAATTCTCTCTTCTAATATTATTATTTGATTTTCGTAACTTCGGGTGACCCTACTGCAACGCAATCATTCGTAATTTATCTTGTTATAGCTCATTTTCATCGATTCACGTTCATTCAATAATGAAATTATTGCGCCGTGTTATTCAAATGTAAACATTTAAAAAAATCGAGGCGACCCCTTAAAATAGTCCGATCGGGCACAATTCCGCGCGGAATTCTACGGAGCCAAAAATGACTCATACAAAAGTTGTAAGTATTGACGAGAATTATTTTTAAAATTTTTTAAACACATGGTTTCCATTTTAAACCAATATGTTGTCTACCATAGCGCTGCCATTTTGAAATTTTTGGAAAATTTATTTTTTTGTCCTCCTTCAAACCCTAATTGAACTTCTATTCGATTGGACCCTTTTTTTCGTGGAAACCTGAAGTATAAATAAAAATGCGACACTCGGTATGTCTGTACCGGAAAAGAAAAACATATTTATGGAAAAATAAAATTATCGACGGAAGTTGCAATTGGATCACAAAGGTCCGCACGTCATTCTAAGCAGTTTTTCAAGCGCTTTCAAATGAAACTAACCAGATCAACGTACCTATTAAATTGGCGGAGCTACGATTTTTTGAATGGGAACTTGACGCCCTTCCCATGTTAATCAAATGGAAAAACTAGAAAAATCTTGCGCGACCCCCAAAAATATTCCGATCGGGCTCATCTTTGGACACAATTCTCTTGATGGGAGATACTTTGGCGTGAGTGTATTTTGGTTGAAGAAAAAAAAAAGTTTTTTTTCAAGCCGCCCTAAGCTATATACATTCTCACGCGCGCGAAAAGAATATTATTAAAGAATTTTTCTCTTGTTCTCCCAAAGCGAATATGATTCACCAGTCTCTTTCTCGCTCTCACGCGTTAGATAGGAGCGAGGACGTAACATGACCACGGAGGGTTTATTAAGGTAGTATACCACTCAGGTCACTATATATAGATTTTTTCTCCTTTAACGTATCTCAAGAGTGGATTTTTCCGCATTTTTTTACCATAAAAAAAACGCACTCTACTGTATAGTTTTTAAGATATTTGTTGTTAAAGTTGGACAATTTAATACGGGCGGTATAGGGACACGTGTGCTATGACGCAGTTTCAACGAAATTGCGAGTACATTTATCGTAAGATTGGATTGAAAAACCTACTACTAGAAACAGCATGTAATCTTGGTTATTGTTGCAAAGTTTGAGAATGTTTCACCGTATAGTTAATGAGTATTTGTTAGTTAAAGTTCAAATTTCGGTTAGCGCGAACTGACTTCTGTCGCGACGCTGTTTTGCAGCGACGTGACAACGCAGTGCTGCGGTCAGCTGATGCCGCGCAAGCGTCGAGTATAATGACTGTTGGTAACGTTGTTGTGAGTGTGTAAAAATCTAACCTATTCACGCTGTCCGAAGCTTCATCGACACTTCACGATTACACGTTTATTATTGCTTTTTGATAATAACTAATGGTTTCTGTGACTCTCTCACCATGATTCAACGTCGACCACCGAATAGATTGGACGTTTTATTTCGCTTGAACAATTCCTAACCTCACTTATACATACTTCGTAACAACTTTCAAATCTGCCGCGGTTGAAAACTTGGTATGTTTTGACGTGACATCAGCGGTGCCACTTTCGCAAGCGTACAGCGTTGCAACGTCTCAACCTGTATTACGGCCAATTATTATAGCACGAGAAGTCAGTGTTTAATGATTGTAAGCGCCAGAATTATTTGTTTAATTGAAAAATATTTAATAATCTTCGAACAAACATTGTTTATAGGTCAGAATTGATTGATAATAAGTATCATAAAGTGTTCATTGGTTACCGACGGGACTTAATAGCGGGCGAGATTCGAGTCAAGCGATCTATATAACTCGGAATAATATATCGGTTGTAAGCGGATAATCTGCGGCATGGCCGTACTTTTGAGAGTACTGTCACAATTCGAACTAGGTTCGACCTTTTGCAAGTAACTATCCGATAGCACGTTTAAACTTGTCCATTTAAAAGTGAGCTCTGACGAGTCTGCTATCGGCGAATTTCACGTGCTGCCTGCGAGTCGATTTCAGGGGCGTGTAAGGTCCTGGAGAGCAACTCTTGAGTCTTTTACTGTCATGTGAACAGGCACCATTACGTATGATCCTTGACGCTATTCACACGAAACGAAATTAACGATACCTTAGACATTAGGGTGGTTCTTATTTGGGTCATTTTTGAAATGTCATTGGAGAGTAGTGTCATTCCATGGAAAAAAAAAATGTTGACCCTAATTTGAACCTATTAGTCCAACTCCTCCACCTTCCGAGAAGCACATGAAGTTTCCCGTTTAAAATACACGCAATTTTTCTCCATCCCGGTTATATTAGTGGGAGGACTAATTATTCTTGAAAAAATCCAATACTATATGGAATTCATGGTTATAAACCCTATTCTCAGGAAAAAAATATGACACATGGGTCATTTCATGCCACATTTACACGCACCTTCGCACTTTATTGGGATAATTCTGAAATAAATAGAATATTTGAGAGTTACGGGACCTCGATTGTGATTGATTGTGATCCTCGGGAAGGTTGAGTTGAATGTTTTACGTCAATTTTGTCCCACTCGACTCAGGTTTTATGCAGATTGCTCAAATTTTCATTAAAAAAAGAGTGAAAAATATAAAAATGACCCATACATGTGTTATATTTTTTTCCTGAATGTCGGGTTTATACCTATGAATTCCATATAGTATTGGATTTTTTTTAAAGAATAATTAGTCCTCCCACCAATATATGTAATTACCGAGATGGAGAAAAATTGCGTGTATTTTAAACGGGGAACGTCACCTGATTCTCGGAAGGGGAAGGAGTTGGACTAAGAGGTTCAAATTAGGCTCAACATTTTTTATTTTTTTTTGCCATTGATTGACACCACTCCCCAATCACATTTCAAAAATGATCTATATAAAAACTACCCTATTAGACATGTATTAATTACATGTCTCAAGACGTGTGCGATTTGTATAGTCATGTTGAGGAATCACCGCAACCTGAGAAGTCATAGAAGCAATCTTATCGAATTTGCCAAATAACATCCGCGCTCCCGTGAGGCGTACGTTAAGTTGCCCAACTTTGTAAGGAAGCACCTCAAAAACTAGACAGAAAAGTTCGATTCTTCCTTCTCGAAACACACAGAGGTTGACTCTGTTTGCATACTATGTGAAAAAGCATAGGGTCAACTGGCTCACAATTGACTGCTCGACTGCCACCTATGAAAAATCCACGATTGCACGACATTGAGTGTATGTTGTCTTAACCGAGTCTTCGATCACCTATTGTTCAATTCGCTGTGATGATCAGATTGACAAACGATACTTTTTCATGTTTGTGCAATCAGCAAACTGTATCCAACACATGAAAAATGTACCCATTCATCAACATCTCGATTTTGACACACTGCGATAGACAGTCTAGGTTAGTAGAAGCATAATAAGCAAATCGGTCAATTAAAAAAAAGTAAAAGGAAAAAACTGTAAATTTTTCTTTATTTGTCCATTTTAGGAGAAAACCATACATTACAGGCAAAATAAAGATTTTAATTCTATCGAAATAATATAAAAAAACTGTAATTTTTGTCAAATAAATTATCAAACATTTCAGTGGTTTATAATAATAAGAATTTGTAAGCGTACAATTACACAGGAGCGTTTTTCTTGGGCTCCGAAACGTGATTCTGGTTATCGATCGAGAACGAATAGAATCTGCTGGTGAAATTATCGACTTCAGGAGTTAGGCGCGCGCGCTCGCTTTCCAAAAAAATGTCATGACCAATATTGTTTTTTTTTTTTTCAATGTAGACTATCAGAATTCGTCAATAAAACTGCGATAGCAGTTCGGATGTATGATTTTTTTCACGATGCAATGTACTCATGGGAAAAAGCCTCGTCATTTTTTTCCCAGGAATGTAATATGTGTTGTACGGATAACGATCGCGGTAGTGACACACTCGACGATATTATTGCGTCCTCGTGACCTCACGTCCTCCACGTACCAGCGCAGGACCCAGGGGACCCGTCACTCGAGGGAATAATTTCGCTAGCATGACACGGGTCGAAGAGCAAAATAACGCATCTAGTCAAAGGTTTTACCATTGGTATATTCGTTACTTCGATTTACAATAAAACTCACTCTGTTTTGTTCAAGGATAACATTTTTCATTAACAATAGAATGCTAAACCTATTCTTTGGGATTAATTCAACATCAAGCGTTTCGCCTTTCTTTTCATTCCTATCGGATAACAAATCGTTGCTAAAATCCCTTGGGGCATAAGCTACCGAGATAGATCCCCAGAACCATTGTCTTGTGTAATTGTTACAAAATCACATAGCTGAGGGGTTTATTTTCGAATTGCATTGTTGAGAGCGTATACAGCGTTCTTTGGGTACTTCGGAATCACCAAAGTTTCTTCAACATGCGAGTGATGGTAAGTATCGATCGGCGATACCTGCAGCAGCCCTGCCCGCCAGGATACAACTGAGAGAAAATTCGAGAAAAATTTTTGTTAAATATTAAAAAAGTCGTGGAATTAAATTTAAGACCAAAAATATCGATCCTAGACAAAAAATTGTTATGAAAGTTGTCAATGAATAAATTTCCTGCAAATCATGTGATTATAATTTTCCGCCGAAAGTTGAAATTGAGCTAGTTATTCAACAGAAACGAATTTCCCTTAAATTCAAGATGGCGTCCAACGCTATGGCAATATTAGTTCGGGAATCTGAGTTAAAAAAAAAAATGACAATGAGATCTCGCACCGATTGGGAAAATGAAATATACTATAAGATTTTTGTGATGTCAAATGTACGTGCAGACTAGGCATATTAATAGGTGTAGGACCTAAAAGATTAAACCTAGAAGAAAAAGAGTTGAGACAAGAATTGTAGAAAATGTTATTCTCTATAAGTTTGTTCCAACTAACTAACGCGTTAGAATCATAAACGAACGAGATATTACAATAATTTAATTTCATCGCTTTTTTTCAGATTCAACTAAAAATTATCGATCATACACAAAAAATAGTCCTGGCTGAGATTGTAGAGAATTCCATTTCCGACAAGTCTAGTGATTGTCATCGTTTGTCAAAATTAAACATGAGCGAGTTATTTGACAAAAACGAATTCCCCTTGAATTCAGTATAGTGGACGAAGCCGAAGATCTGGCATTTCAGAAATCGTTATTTAGATTGCTGATGACCCTCTATCAATTGGGAAAATGAATTTTGTCCAGAAGGTTTTTGTAATTTCAGCTTTTTCGTACATCCCGACTTGGATAATAATAAAGGCATTGAAATAAACGTGAGATCATCCCGATGTATTACGTACCGTATTGACTTCATTTTGTGCTTTCATAATATTGTTTAAATAAAATAGCTCAGTAACATATTATTACCGCCGTTATTCCTTCCGGGATCACGTGGTCGATGTACCGAAGACGCCTGGATCGCGCGGTCGAAATTGGGCCAATCACGCACCAATTTCGATCGCGTGATTTCGGGTAACGCGCAATAAGATTCACGAGGTACCGAGAGCGTACGGAGACCTGAGAGTCTCCCGACGCGAGTCGCCGGGATCACACGAAGGCTCCCAAAATGCCGACCACCTGGCCAAAGAACGGAATATTACCGTTCCGTATATTAATTACATCAAGAAGTTATCAAGTGTTATAAGCGTTACCGACGTACAATATAAAGTGTAAAAAAACAATATTAATTTGATATCAAGTCAATTAAAAAAGCCACAACATACAGATGGCATATTGACTTTAATAAACTAATACGCCCGACGGAACGTGGTGATTAGTTTGTGTTGAACTGAATTCAATCAATACGATACCCGACGATATGTGGTTAGTTGAATTCAGTCAAAAAACTTAAAGAGGAAAATAATAATGAGTTATAATATCACAATCTTATTGGACCCGGTGCGGTGACGAACCCGACATAAATTTCGAGGTAATTGATGTACGAGAACAACGGACACAGTGCACAAGGACATGATAGTGAACGCGAGCACCAAATACGATTGTAACAAGACGATACGTAATATAAACATCGTGCTTTCGAAATATGTTTGTGTAATTGAGGAATGTGTGAAAATAATAATGTGATTGAATATCGATGAGTGGATCGTTACTAGGTATGAACAATGAATAAATAATAAATGATGATACAATATGAACGGTGGTAGAATGAATGGCGTGTCAATGATATGAAATTGATTAAATAAATGAATGATTTGATTATTAAATAATGAAATTGAATGATTCAAATGAAATAAAGAGCAATAGTATGTCGTTAAAAAATATTTGAATTACAGTGTGTCAACATTAACTTTAATTAAACCCACCAAATCGATCCCACTCCGGCCAACCCAACTAAAAGAACAAAAAATACGAACTCGATAACAGAAAATTCGTTACAATATTGATATTGTAACAAGACACGGGTTACCAACTATCATGAGGTTTGGTTTCGAAACCCTGGATAACGGATATAGTCGGTCCAATATGAGTACCATCGAAAGGCCCTTTGATCGCCAGCCTATTTTATTAATCGGATTAGTCTTCCAATACGGCTACGGAGATCTGCGATTCCTACTTCGATGATGAAAGTGATGAGAGCACAACCCAGACCGATTCCTAAAATAACGAACGCGAAGCCTAAATTTCCCAAGGTTAATACTTTCACTGTCGGTTCGTGCTCTTGATTTTCGTAAAGTTTAACTGCATTGATTTCGCTGTCGCTCTCTATACTATACTGACGCTTAATGATACTGCCAGCTTCTGCTCTTCCGAAAATCACGTTTACCCTCTCTTGAAGGGGCCAATCAGGACGAATAAGATAAACGCCGTAAACAGTGCCCAAAGATTCCCGGGACAGGTGCAGCTTATGTTTAGCTGCCTCGCCAGTAAGCCGTAGCCTTGCATCTACGCAAGCAGCTTTGGGATCGCGTAGTACATAGTCTATGCAACCTTCGTGAGTTGACTCAACGTAGCGTCCCTTAAACGCTGATTCGTTGAAAAAAGTACGGTAGGGGTAAAAACCGTATATCGTATGATCAGACCGAGCGAGGTCTTCAATAGAATCAATGTCCGGTAGGCGGACGTGTTTCGTCAGCAGCGAGGCTAACTTCCCCTGATAGATTCCCTGAATAGTTACTACGAATATAAATAAGGTACCTAAATAAATCCTCGGCGCCAGTTTTGCGGGTATTTTCCGTAGTGCGGCGTTACAAGTTACTAGCACAAGATCTAGAATTGCTGGCATCAGGGGTTTTCTCAGACAACATTTGAAGAACAACAGCGTAATCATTAATACCACGACCACGCCGAAACGTGATCTTATGTCGAGGACGGAAATGATCTTGTTCAGTTGTGACTTGTTGCCGCGAAATTGAGTGAGGATCGCTATACTGCTTTCGAGAAGTGGATAAGTCGTTTCATTTTTCATATACGCCTCTTGAATGAGAATATTGAGAAGAATGTCGTACATTCCACTATTGACGTCTGCTTCAGCCTCATATTCTTCCAGTGCCGTAAGCTTCCAGGTCGCGTTAAGGGAACTCATGAGAATCTGAGCAGTGATTTTGTTCACTCGGGTTATAAGAGTTGGTTTCGTGTCCGCATCCGCATACCGCCAGTCTGCGTTACTCTTGATAGATGCGCGGATTTCGTAGCCCCCAAGATTTACCGTCTTGTCGTAATCGAGCTCGTCACAGCATGACTCACCCTCATGATATTCCCGAACATACAAGGTCCAAATATGACCGCCTATCCCGTCAAATGTATTCTCTTGCCGCCAAGGGATGGGCGCATGACTTGTGTAGGGATTGAACGTGTAAATCAATCGCCCTCTTGTCCGGTGGAGGCACACGAATTTCGCATTGAGTAGATTCATTTTCCACGCTTCCCACAACATATCATAAGCGTCGGAACATCCGTTCTCGATCTTAGGCCAGCCAATTAGAAGAACGGAGGCCATGTGGTTCCACCATTTCGTGTTCTGAACTTGTGCCAGAGTGTTAACCAGGGTATTTGAATCCGTTATCGTGATCACGAAAACCGGGAGTTTGAATCGAGACGCACGGTTGATTGGATCATGGTTTTCCTTCCTTGAAGTTTCGTCGATCAATGTTACCAGAATGTGATTTTTTCTCAGAGATATCTGCGTCATGATACTCCGAACCGACGGCCCCGCAAGTCCTACTGTACTGAACCGATCTGTGTAACATGATTCCAATATGTCTACCTGAAAGACAAATGATTTTATTAATAGTCGGCGTTTCGCTGTTAGTTTATTCATGGTATACTCATGAGTCGCTAACAAAATTACCGTTGCTTCGACAAGTCTTCCGTCATCCAGTTTGGTGGTTTTGATGATTTCTCCAGCGAAGCATATTTCCGTAAGAAGGGCGCCGATACAAATCACGAATTTAGTTACCTGCATTTAAATAAGAGATCTCCTTTTAATGTCATGAAAAAGTTTGGTTGAACTTCTCTGTAAGGATTATGTTCCGTGGCTTTGGGGATTCAACAAAAGAACACAGAAAACTATTCTATCTTCGAGGAGTATGTCGAAGCTTACAATTGACAATTGACTTTTACACCAAACGGTTCGCATTTTAGGGGTCTTTTGATGCTTATTTTCTCAATGTATTGGATTCTTTTTTATAAAAAGTATACACAAAACAGAGCAACGTGATCTTCCCTGCGCCCAGAGTTGTGGTCGATGATTTTCACATCTTTACCGGCGGTGGGCCAAACATTGTCTATCAGAGATCAAAACGGGAGCTCACCGATCTCAGGTGACCAGAAATCGTGCACCGGTCAAAGTTCATGTTTAAGCTCCCAGGCTTTGAAGTGTGAATGTAAATGTGCCATCATCGGACCTACCATCGGTGTATGCCGGGGCTCTCGTGCTCACGGCGGTTATGACTGAACTTACATCTTTACATTCAACGGCTGCCTGTGTGTTTTCAATTTGGAAACGAATCGAATATAATCATAGATCGGAATGTCCATCGAGTCTAAAAAACAAACTAAATTTTGAGAATGTTTCTTTTTTCATCGGTAAGTATTGTAACGAGTTTTTCATCCGCGCTACAAAGCTGAGACTTGTTCGACATTTCCTTTTGATTTATTAAATGGGCGCCAGGCGTTTCTACGCCAGGGAAATATCGTAATCCAAGTCGAGCGGGTTTGCATCAGCCAGCCGCAGCCTTGTCCCTTGGTAAAGTGGCGAAATTCGTGCGTTTCCGTACAAGTTTGATATTAAAAAAACCACCATGAAATGAAAACAATTAATAGGATCCAAATATAATTTTTTTTCCTCTACGATTTCCGTGGCCGAAGAAAATACAAAGAATCCTGCCTCGATCGGCTACGGCGAGTTCCCGCGCACCGCATTCCTCGCTACACTTACACATACACACATTTAACGCACGCTCGCTCGCACGCGTGAGAGTACCGATTTTTGACGTCAATTATAAAGGGAACTATTTCTCGAGCTATCAATTCACGGAGCTAACCTTTCGTTCCATGTTAATTTACTATGGCCCGACGGAAAGAATCCATCGAATAAACAGAAAAAACTGACTTTCCGTCCCCGTCTCCCGATTCGAGTTTGGTGTGGTCTAACCGGGAAGATTTCACCCTTTTACACACGAAACGAAATATAAGACATAAAAAACATCGAATCGCGATGGAAACGCACTCTCCCCGATCGCATCTGCTCTGTCCACTGCTCCGCAAAAAAAAAAAAAAAAATTCCTACCCGTTCCTCACACATACAATACACCCCCACTCAATCGCCCCGGTTCTCCGCACATTTGAAATAACAAGACAAAAAAAATAAAGGCAAGTGGCTGTCAACTCCGCTCTCTACTCGCCGGCGAATTCTCGCGTTATAAAAACAAACTCGTGACCGAATCGCCGCGAAATCAAATTAAAGATGAAGGAGCCCCGAAATGGGACAGAATAGTGAGACTCAACGACCGACGGTACGAGGTTTTCCGTTCCTCACTATGGCACTTTGAAACTTCTCTCGCTTTTCTGCTTTTCTGGTTCAAGATTAGAGCTATCCTCTCTCTCTTGGTTGGTAGCAGATTAGAATTATCCTTTCATACTCATTACCAACGAACCTGTATCGGGTTGGTCTCGAAGTTCAGAATCTCATTCGGCCGAAAACCATCTTCACGCGGTACAACGTGTGAAGCGAGCTACGCCACTATATCTATATATACGTTTTCGGCTGAATGAGATTCTGGAATTCGAGACCTACCCGGTAACAAACTTGCAGCCTGTTTTATAGATATAAAATCTATCCTTATTACCGATCGGATTTTTCTGAAACTCGATACATAGCTTGCCTCAATAACATCCCATAGCTTTGGTAAGTTCAGTTTTAATTGGTTCCAGATTACGTGATTTAGAACGAAGCGTACATTTTCCGAAAAATTAAAAGTCCTATAAAATCTGAATTTCGCTGAATCTAACTAAATAGTCTGATAACATTATCAATCAATGCGAACGAATATAGGTGTTCGCCGAGTAGTGAGTCACCTACATACTGCACTAGTATGCACATTGTCTGATGCCCGAGAAGACTGATGCTTATGGGTTATTGTTGCGTTTCTAAAGACTCTTCTATGTCAGTCTTTTCTGAGTCCTTTGTTGTGCCGCCAAAATTCCGATAATAAATATTCGTGCAACTTTCGACATCCCCGGAGAATGTCGAAAGTGAGGGCAATGCACTGGCAAGTTTATTGTCCTTGTGAAATAATTAGCTAGTGCTGACCGCGTGTCAGCAGCTGATTAAAAAGTCATCGAACTGCCGAACGCTGACGGGACGTCAGCATTCTGTCGACATCGACCATCGGGCTCTCGGCTGGAAGTCATAATGGGAAACCTAACTACCAACCGAGAGTCAGTCTTGCGCCCGTATCTTTACACCCTGATAGAGCAGAAACATTTCAACTGTTAAACAAAAAAGCATTGTGAGACATTGTAAAAACCCATTATAACAAACTGACTGAATAAAATGAAATCAACTACTTGCATTGATTATCGTGAGTACTAAGTCTTAACGGAAGAATCCTGCGAAAACAAATAAAATAATTATTGACGCGCCTTTCCCACCCGTTCTTATTCAATCGCGGGCTGGACCGGCACAACACATGAAACGAGCAATCAGACTGTCAACATTATTGTGCGTAGGAAGAGAACCTGTGATTGGCAGTATAGCAGTTCTGCATGATTTATTATTAAATCCATGGTTATGATATTCACAAGAGCTAAAGCTCCGATCTGCGCTCAGCTTGTCGTACAACAAATGATTTCTAAATTATTTTTTTCGCAAACCTCTCTAAAATCACCAATTGTCAATTCCTTTTCTTTTGCTTAGAATTAGTCGGGACTGAATTTTGCCAATTTCAACAATAGTTTCAGCTCCATGGGCTGTGTTGGGGTCGAGCTATCGATTATTCTTTCATTGTACACTCGATGGAAAGAATACACTTCGCTCCATTACTGCTAGTCGTGCTGTGTTTCGCATAATTTAAAAACTTTGATGCAATGAAATATATCCATGTGATCTAGTATTTTATCTTCATTAACAAAACGGTATTGAGGTACATTTTTCAACTTTTTTATTTCTTTTTTGATTCGATGATGCAACAGAAAACCGTAAATAGTTTCCGAACGTTGAATAAGCTTGTGTTGGGCATGCCAACCTTAAGGAGACAATTTTTCTTGATCAGGGCAAATACACTTTTTTCTATGAATTTACACAGACGTAAAGCACAGCTTACTTTACCAAGACAATCTTTATTGTGAAACATACAAGGACGTCCTCAGGATCGACGGTGAAGACTGGCGATATCGATTTCGCGGAGCTGGTTCAATAAAACAAATGGAACGGATGGTAGTGGTATCCTCAAATATCCGGCTTGTGCCTTACAAGCCGGCATTTCGCTTTGCAATTTAAACGAACTTTTAAGGAAAATCGTTTTATGTACATCGGATATCATCTGAACATCAATTACATAAGACGAGTTTTGGTAATGATTATTACCAGTCGTATAAATGGTTGAAGTTCATTCAATCGATCGAGATTCAAACAAGCGCATCGATGCGTGGTACAAAGCAATGCATATTCATCAAAGCGTAACGTCAACCTGGGTGGCGCCTCGATGTGTAGTCGACATGAATGAATATTGATAAGAAAACGTTTTTATGACATAGAACCGCCTGGCAACAAAACCTGGTGTCGTTGCCACTGTTGCCGCTATCAGAGCAAGTTTGATCTTATGGAGATATGGCGTTGGGAGATAAAGCTATGCATGCTCCGCCATGCTATGCTATGCTTTGCTACGTTATGCTATGCTATGCTATGCTATGCTATGCTATGCTATGCTATGCTATGCTATGCTATGCTATGCTATGCTATGCTATGCTATGCTATGCTATGCTATGCTATGCTATGCTATGCTATGCTATGCTATGCTATGCTATGCTATGCTATGCTATGCTATGCTATGCTATGCTATGCTATGCTATGCTATGCTATGCTATGCTATGCTATGCTATGCTTTGCTATGCTATGCTATGCTATGCTATGCTATGCTATGCTATGCTATGCTATGATATGCTATGCTATGCTATGCTATGCTATGCTATGCTATGCTATGCTATGCTATGCTATGCTATGCTATGCTATGCTATGCTATGCTATGCTATGCTATGCTATGCTATGCTATGCTATGCTACGCTATGCTATGCTATGCTATGCTATGCTATGCTATGCTATGCTACGCTTTGCTATGCAATGCTATGCTATGCTATGCTATGCTATGCTATGCTATGCTATGCTATGCTACGCTACGCTATGCTGTGCTATGCTATGCTATGCTATGCTATGCTATGCTATGCTATGCTATGCTATGCTTTGCTATGCTATGCTATGCTATGCTATGCTATGCTATGCTATGCTATGCTATGCTATGCTATGCTATGCTATGCTATGCTATGCTATGCTACGCTATGCTACGCTATGCTACGCTACGCTATGCTATGCTATGCTTTGCTTTGCTATGCTATGCTATGCTATGCTATGCTATGCTATGCTATGCTATGCTGTGCTATGCTATGCTATGCTATGCTTTGCTATGCTATGCTATGCTATGCTATGCTATGCTATGCTATGCTATGCTATGCTATGCTATGCTATGCTATGCTATGCTATGCTATGCTATGCTATGCTATGCTATGCTATGCTATGCTATGCTATGCTATGCTATGCTATGCTATGCTATGCTATGCTATGCTATGCTATGCTATGCTATGCTATGCTATGCTATGCTATGCTATGCTATGCTATGCTATGCTATGCTATGCTATGCTATGCTATGCTATGCTATGCTATGCTATGCTATGCTATGCTATGCTATGCTATGCTATGCTATGCTATGCTATGCTATGCTATGATATGCTATGCTATGCTATGCTATGCTATGCTATGCTATGCTATGCTATGCTATGCTATGCTATGCTATGCTATGCTATGCTATGCTATGCTATGCTATGCTATGCTATGTTTTGCAGGTTCGGCATAAAAAATGGGCATCGTTTTGTCGGAAGTACATGCATTGGTTCTTGAAAAATGTTATAGGAGTGTGATGATTTAGACACCTCATTTATCGAATAGGCCCGCCAAAACATCTGGGCGCAGCACCGGAATGCCCGAGAATTCGGAGCATTTCAGATTTCCAAATATCCTCGAATAATCGACCACAATCCGCGAAAACATTAACGGATCGGAACGAGAGTCTCTCTTTTTCTCTCGTATACCGTCGTAGCGAATATACGTGAAGGAAATTGCTTGAGCCACGTGAATATATTGTGCTGAATTTAATATTAAAATATTTTGTAACACTAACAAAAGAATCTGTAGGATCCTCGGAGGTATTCTATTTTGCATTCAACGATCGTACGACGTGAGGATTCCACAGAAATCATCGCGCTATATAAAATAAGTAAAGTAGACCACGTGTAATTTTAATCTCGGATATTTGAAAGATACAAACGAGCAATTTATCCCTACATCGGAAGGAAAATACTGTTGACATGAAGGTTGGAGAGACGTATTAAAATAACATAGAAACATAAGTTTTAACGTAATCTATTCAATCCCTATAAATAATTCATAATATTCGATTCCACCAAACGAGAAGAATATTATAGGGGCGCTCACATACGTGCTACAGAGGGAGTCTGTTGTCTTCGTTGTAATGGTAGAGGGTAAAACACTAGAGACCATTTCGTATGGGTACAGAATGACGACAGAAAATCGGGTTGCGTGAAGCGCGGGTCACGGGACAAGAGGATTTGTCGTAGGCAAGGTCCCTGGAACGTGATGCTCGAACTACAGTTGTGTGACGTAGCAACAAAGCCGGCTGGTCAATAAATAAGATTTAAGTCGATCGGAAAGGGAAACGAAGTAACAGATTGGGTAGCTTCTTCTTTTCCAAGTCTACGACCACTTTTATTTGGAAACGGGGAATTCTTCTCTTGATCAAAAGATTTTTAAAAATTGATAAATACCGCAACTTGCGAAGATGATATGAGGAATAAGGCTTTGCGCCAAGCAAGAAAAGCGTAGATTTGAGAATTTTCTATATTTTTCATTTACAGTTACGTACATTTCTGCTCATATCTATTTGCAACACATTCAGTCATCTAAACCTTGGTGATTACCTTTTTTTTTTTTAATTTTGTATGATTTTTAAATTACAACTATTTATCAATCAAAATTCATTGGTCACATCTATTATAAAGTATTCAGTTGGTGGCATCGAAGGGGTGGTATAGGATGGAAACTAGTCAAGTGATCTACGTAACCCAGAATGATATATCGATTGTGAGCGAGATATAACCAATTCTTAAGTTTAATTAATAGCTAATGGTCTATTTTTAGTGTCGCGTATGTCATCTTGATGCGTTACTTTATTTTGCTGCTCTGCATATAAACGCGAATTGTACTTATAGTTGCTTACTTGACTCAACCTGTAACTAGTATGCTACTGTAAATTCCTGCGCCACGTCGAAAAATGAACAATCTAATCAATAATCGCTTCAACACCGTCCGGAATCTTTCTCGAGGTCGTGCGAACACGTCGGGCCAAATGCGCCACCGTGTACTTTGATTGCGAAACGTATCGACAAAGGCGTAATTACGCAATCGGGAACGAACTCAGACCGTGCATCCTAATCCTATTTGAACAGATGGAATCATAATTTTCGTCAATAATGACGGTCCGTTGCGCCTTATTAACAGAATGTAATTGTGTCTGCGTGGGTGGTTTTTGACTGAATCCGCATTGACTTATCGACGCTACAGTGCAAACCGGATAGCTCACAAAGACTCTTAAGGAGTATAAAATGTTGGACTCATTCGAAGTGGCCGGTATTCCGTCTTAAGCTCGACGTTGAACGAAATTTCAGAAAATTATTAATGAGTGTCCAATATTCAATAATAAAAGCAAAAACGGATAAATTCGATAAATAAATAGAATTTAATTATGGGAGTTGCGATGTTGATGTGTTTCGCGTGTACCTTGCTGATCGTTGCGAAAGAATATACAGTAGCCCATGCGTACGACTCTCTCCCAGAGCTAACATACGACGAATTTTACCGGCACTGGTTGAATAAACAGCTTGGCCGGTATGGCAAGAACGCAAGTAAGTGAGACTCTTCCAGAAAACTATCTATTGCTTCGGCAAATTTAAATAATATTTTGATATCTCACGAAGGCAGCTGTATCTAGTGATATAATACTCCAACTGCTTTCAAACGATCAACTACACTTAGATTATCCGCTTCAGAAAAACAATCAGAACGGCACAAAATCTGAATGTCAACGATGCATTTTGTTAAATGTCACGACGACAAGAAAACGGTATCGCTTAATTAAGGCTTTGGTGGAAATATTAAGCTCTAAATTATCCCTCTTTTTTCCTACGACCGGTCGTTACACACGAGCTCTGTGCAGTAACATATTCTAGTTGAAAATCAACCTTAGTATCATATTCTCATCGTTAAACACAAACCTCTCTCCGTGATCGTCGTGTCAAGCAGTCTTGTACCTAGCCAGTCATTTTGTTACAATTTTTAGGAAGAAAAATTAATTTTTCTTCGCTCCCTGGACATTTATCGTTTTGAGGATGTACTGTTGATAATTATATTACGAAATTTGGTCAGTCTCAAACGCGATTATCTCGAAATGTAGTTTTTTTAGGTCGGTGTTAACGGCATATCGGGAAAGGTTGTAGGTAATGCGTTTTTCTCTCAAATGCATTATCGTTTTCATTACTTATTATTTTTACCGAGTAATGTAGATTATTTTACTTTACTCATTATTTTTATTGAGTAATGTATATTTTTCCATTATTCATTATGAGTAGTGGCACGTTTTTCCCCGCCCATTATTCTTTATGGAACGTGGTTCGGTTCCTATTACTTATAATGGTACGTTTTTTAGTACCCATTATTCTAATCAAAATGTGTTCTTTATTTTATTTGTTATTTATTTCTTTATTAAAGGTTTTTATTCTATATTGTTTTTTTACGGGTACAGACCGTTACACGCCCTTAATTCTTCTGATGCCCTGGTGTATACAGGCCGCGCATACATAATAACACTTAAAATGAATAAATCAATACATAATTTAAAAAAATTGAAGAAAATAAAAATACTATTCAAAATAATGGATACTGAAAACCGTTCCATTACTTCTGATGAATAATGGAAAAAAATCTACATTACTCATTGTAGATACTCAATAATACAATTTTTCTTCCATTGAAGATCTTCCAAACCTAATCTTGAGAACCGATTGATAGATTTACATAGAATTCGCCGATGACAGCCTTATATGTGTTTTCCGATATGCATTCCATTATGTCCATTTTCGATGGAGAAGAAAAATCAAGTTCTGATACCAATGGAAACTACAAAATATCAACGATTTTCAATTACTAGATTCTCTTCTACACCTCGATATATTATCACGGAAATAACGACGAAAAATGCAATACTTGTTACTATTTCATATTCTATTTCTTCCTATTTTTAATTCAACTTTCTTTCAGGTATCTTTTCTAGAACGGGTACGCAAATCTTACCAAATTATACAATCATCGACAGTCTTGACATAAACGTCGTCAGAAAACGCGGTTCGTTGATCCTGCAGTTGAACGACGTGCTCATAAACGGATTTTCTAATATTGTTGTCGACGAGCTAACTGCAGAAATTTACTACGGAAAAGAAAACGCGCACCGTCGTGATACCCTATATGAGCTTGACGTTAGTATTCCCACGCTCGAGTTGAATGCCACTTATCGTTCCAATGGAACGTGGGTCGATGAAAACCTCGACTGTACTGGAAATGTTCATGTACTTTTCGGTAAGTTAAATAGATCAACGAATAGACGATCGAAAAAGTTCATGGCGATAGATTCGATTATCGTTCTTTAAAAGCAAATAATCGACTGCCTTAAAAAATTAACGGCGCGTATCAAATTATGGTGGAATAATATGCAATTGTCATGTTGCGATTGTCATATTTTAATATTTTCGCTCTGTGTATTAATCTACTTTCGTCCATCCATAAATGGAAGTAAGTACTATGAACTAAGAGTCATCGTCTGAACCTAAGATACTTGTGTTATCGCATTAGATTGTGTTAAAAAATTATTTCAGAATTACCTTTTTCTAGCTGTGTCCAGCGAACATTGTAACGAAAATTCTCGACGAGAGGAAATTAAAAAATGTTGTTTTTTGACCGTTGGCTAAGGGGGAAGCTTCCTTGATATAACACCGAGAAGAAAAAGTTTCGCGAAAAAAAGTATTCATTGCGTAGTTTGATAAAAACGTTAAGAAATCCAATTGTCGACGTATCGTTTCGAAGAGTATTCAACTTTCTATAGTCTATACAAATGTATGCGGCCATAAGCCCGAGAATTTCATATCTTCAAAGATATACAGGCATTTCAAATCGATTTTCGCTCAAAATTCGTCTTTAATCGAATTTTGCAGCTAAACTCTTTATTCCACCAGAAAAATGTGGTTATAATTTTTGGAGACAATTGAATTCTCTGTAAGAAAGGTCAACAGAAAAATAATCTAAATCCAATAATTCACGATTCCTAGCTCTTGAAAGTTTATTACGTGAGAAAATGAATTATTTTCACCTGCTTGGTCTTGATCATTAGTAATTGGAATTAGGACATCATAAAATTGTTCGCTTTTTCTGAGAAAATGTTCGTCATGTAAGAAATTATCGTTTGAGCCCGAGCACAGCCAGAATAAAGAAATTTGTTTTATTTGACACAGTCTAATCACACATGGAATGTCGAATGAAAAAAAAATGAGATAAGAAGTTGATTAATTAAGGCAGGGTGTTGTTTATACCATTAATATAATCTCACAATTCTTCAATTTTTATTCCACTCTCATTGATCTTTCAAAACGACAGAGTTGAAATGATGAGTTGAAATTTTGTAAATCTTTTCCATTATCGTATGTTAGTGCTGCGTCTAATTTTTTTCTGGCCACAACTCCCACGATTCATTCATACGTTACGATCACATCCGGAAAATAAAAGTTTCAGAAAAAAAATTAGTTCGATTTTAGACTACATTTTTACTTAGACGTTGAGAAAAATTAAATTTTTTTATCCATTCCAAAAATTGTAGGTGATAGGACAGAGAATTTAAAATCGAAAAAACTGTCTAACGAACATTTGGATGAATTTTCGCGACGCCGATGGTGAAAACTTATTTTCGAAAACATCGCGTTCAAAGCTCGGAGCCTTTTAACTAGTGACATCTTCAGAGGTCTTAAAAATTTCTATCAGCTTTATATTCTTGAAGGCTCGAACAAGAATAATGGTAATCGAAATACTTAAATAATTAATAAATATTTGAAAAAAAAAATTCTCGGCAGGAACGAAGTACGGCTGTATTAATTTATAGCTGAATATCCGAGTCGCTATTCTTCATTATAAAATTGTTAGTATTACTGAGTTATCATCGATATCACGAAAATATTTCTACTGTGTCAGCACTGACGCACAGGCGCACCCACAATTTCGATAAGTACTTTTTCTGATCGTTTCGAATGATTTCGAAATTTTATCCGACTATAATTTATATGGGGTATTCCTGGGAATCTCGGCAACTTCGGACAGTTGGGTCAAAATTTTTGCCCCCCAATTTTTTCCATTAATATGTGTTGAAAATAAAGAGACACGTATTTCGGCGTTTTTTATTTTGAGCCCCCACTTTTGAAATACGGTCAAATGAAGTTTTTGAAGTATTGACCACATTCGATCATTCAAATCGATATATCTCAGCAACGGTTAGTGATAACTCGAAAAACCACAGGTCTTTTTTTTTCGTTTTTGAACGCTCTATACAATGAAAACATTTACGATTATGTTGCACAAATTCAACAATAAGTTATAAACAATTCAAAATTAAAAATGAAATAAAACAAAAAACGCACTTTTAATTTTTGAAATGTATTTTTTTTTAAATTCCTTGAACAAAAACGAAAATTTAGCCACCTTGAACTTTTTGGGCCGACGCTTCGTTCGCGAGTTATAAATTTTTTTGTCACAAAAAACCCGTAAATTTACGTATTTTATTAGTAAAAATTTGCATTAAAAAAAAGTACCCTTAATTATTGAAATTGATTTTTTTTTCAATTCCTTGGACGAAAAGAAAAATTTTGAGACCCGGCCCGACTTGGGCCGACGTTTCGTTCGAAAGTTATAGCTTTTTTTGTCATAAAAAACCGGTGAATATACGTATTTTATTAGTAAAAAATTGCATGAAGAAAACGCACCCTTAATTATTGAAATATATTTTTTTTCAAATTCCTTGAACGAAAACGAAAATTTTGAGACTCGGCCGGACTTGGGCCGACGCTTCGTTCGAAAGTTATAGCTTTTTTTCTTAACAACCGGGTAAACATTTACGGGTTTTTGTGACAAAAAAATCTATAACTCCTGAACGAAGCGTCGGCCCAAAAAGTTCAAGGTGGCTAAATTTTCGTTTTTGTTCAAGGAATTAAAAAAAAAATACATTTCAAAAATTAAAAGTGCGTTTTTTTATTTATTTCATTTTTAATTTTGAATAGTTTATAACTTATTGTTGAACTTGTGCAACATAATCGTAAATATTTTCATTGTATAGAGCGTTCAAAAACGAAAAAAAAAGACCCGTGGTTTTTCGAGTTATCACTAACCGTTGCTGAGATATATCGATTTGAATGATCGAATGTGGTCAATACTTCAAAAACTTCATTTGACCGTATTTCAAAAGTGAGGGCTCAAAATAAAAAACGCCGAAATACGTGTCTCTTTATTTTCAACACATATTAATGGAAAAAATTGGGGGGCAAAAATTTTGACCCAACTGTCTGAAGTTGCCGAAATTCCCAGGAATACCCCATATATATTTATATATATATATATTAGGGTGGTCCTTAATCGGGGTCAAAATTTTTTTTATCGCTCCCATGGGCTTAAATGTCTCTAAATATATTTTTTTTTAAGTAGCCGAAGGCCCAGCCTCGTGGCGCAATTCTAAGAACCTCCCCAAAGCTGTCGAATTTCGCCGTTTGATTAACATACGATCTTTGGCACTTTATAGTTTATTTTATTTCCTTCCGCAGTATTGCACCGAAAAATTTGAAACTTCGCATAGTTTTAATTCATTGTAGTAGGTCTTCGATGCCAGTTTACAAAAATGTCCAGTGATTGAATTCCAATTTTATCGAAGCTTTTGAGAACAAGCTATCTCAACTTGCCGATTCACCGTGGAATTCAATCACTCGAAAAATGTTTAAACGGGCATCGAAGACCTACTATAATCAATAAAAAATTTGCGAAGGTTCAAATTTTTCGATGCAATACTGGGGAAAGAAAAAAATATTAACCATATAGTGCCAAAAATCGTATGTTAATCAAATGGCGAAATTCGACAACTTTGGGGAGGTACTTAGAATTGCTCTACGAGGCTGGGCCTTCGGCTACTTTTTTCAAAACATATTTAGAGACATTTAAGCCCATGGGAGCGATAAAAAAATTTTTGACCCCGATTAAGGACCACCCTAATATATATATATGGGGTATTCCTGGGAATTGCGGCAACTTCGGACAGTTGGGTCAAAATTTTTGCCCCCCAATTTTTTCCATTAATATGTGTTGAAAATAAAGAGACACGTATTTCGGCGTTTTTTATTTTGAGCCCCCACTTTTGAAATACGGTCAAATGAAGTTTTTGAAGTATTGACCACATTCGATCATTCAAATCGATATATCTCCGCAACGGTTAGTGATAACTCGAAAAACCACGGGTCTTTATTTTTCGTTTTTGAACGCTCTATACAATGAAAACATTTAAGATTATATTGCACACATTCAACAATAAGTTATAAACAATTCAAAATTAAAAATGAAATAAAACAAAAAACGCACTTTTAATTTTAAAAATGTATTTTTTTTTAAATTCCTTAAACAAAAACGAAAATTTAGCCACCTTGAACTTTTTGGGCCGACGCTTCGTTCGGGAGTTATAAATTTTTTTGTAACAAAAAACCCGTAAATTTACGTATTTTATTAGTAAAAATTTGCATTAAAAAAAAGTACCCTTAATTATTGAAATATATTTTTTTTCAAATTCCTTGGACGAAACGAAAAATTTTGAGATCCGGCCCGACATGGGCCGACGTTTCGTTCGAAAGTTATAGCTTTTTTTGTCATAAAAAACCGGTAAAGATACGTATTTTATTAGTAAAAAATTGCATGAAGGAAAAGTACCCTTAATTATTGAAAGTTATTTTTTTTCAAATTCCTTGGACGAAAACGAAAATTTTGAGACTCGGCCGGACTTGGGCCGACGCTTCGTTCGAAAGTTATAGTTTTTTTTCTTAACACCCGGGTAAACATTTACGGGTCTTTTGTGACAAAAAAATCTATAACTCCCGAACGAAGCGTCGGCCCAAAAAGTTTAGGAATTTAAAAAAAAATACATTTAAAAAATTAAAAGTGCGTTTTTTGTTTTATTTCATTTTTAATTTTGAATTGTTTATAACTTATTGTTGAATTTGTGCAACACAATCTTAAATGTTTTCATTGTATAGAGCGTTCAAAAACGAAAAATAAAGACCCGTGGTTTTTCGAGTTATCACTAACCGTTGCTGAGATATATCGATTTGAATGATCGAATGTGGTCAATACTTCAAAAACTTCATTTGACCGTATTTCAAAAGTGGGGGCTCAAAATAAAAAACGCCGAAATACGTGTCTCTTTATTTTCAACACATATTAATGGAAAAAATTGAGGGGCAAAAATTTTGACCCAACTGTCCGAAGTTGCCGAAATTCCCAGGAATACCCCATATATTATATTCATATAGATAAACATTTCATCATGATGATACAACATTTGATTATCAATGATTACTACTTGAGGCAGCAAGCGGTTAGTTCATCGATCGATGTTTCTGTTTTTTCATTCAATTTTTACCGGTTTTCAGAAAAAGTGTCGGCAAGGGCAGGAGTTTACTTACAACAAGCCGTTGGTCCAAATCGTGTGGATTTTCTTAAAGTTAAGATAAAGAAAAATTCTTTGACCGGTTATTGGAACGATCCAATAAAAGTTACAAACTGTTCTGGTAAGTCTTGGGATATAATTTCCAGTTATTTGGTTCGCGAGCATCGATGTACAATAATTCAGTGACGATGATAAGACGGAGTTTAAATTTGATTGAATATCTAGCGGTGGTGTTGCGGGATGCGCACCGGGCTTCTCTCTTGGCGTCAATTGGGACGGAGTTGAAGCCGCTGCTGATAAATCGTTTCCAGGAAAAGATTCGGGACAGCTTGAACTACGTTTTCAGTTGGGACTCGTACTACGCTGTTCTATTTGGCAAAGTTCTGCAATAAATTGGCGCTAGTCGCCATTTCGTCAAACGCGCTTCTCTATGTATGTACGGCCCCGGCGAGAAATCGCTCATTTGTTCATCAATTCTTCGGAGCCCTCACATCAAAGATCAAAATCTTCAACTGTCATAAATTTTGCCGAACAAAATTATTATTCGAAAAGTTGAAACAAATTTAAAGATTCGCCACGACCGTTGCTTCGACCACTAAGCACGGCACGGTTAACTATAAGCGTTTAAACGTTTCATTACGCTGAAAAATTAACACGTTGAAACGCGAGCGAAATAAACCACCTATTATACGTAGCATTCTTTTTCAACTGCGCCACTTTTTTTTCAACCTTCATTTTTTTTCAAAATCTGCCAGTTTGAAATATTAGCCAAAAGAAACGTCCGTGATTTTTTCCAGATTTTTTTAGGCGTCCGGTCAGGATTTTCAATTCTTCATTACGAACACTGTATCTCAAAAAGTATTCATCGAACAAAAAAAACATAATAATAATGCCTTCTTTATTTTATTCGCTTCATTAAAAAAAAAACACAATCATAATTTTTCTCCATTGAGAAAATTAAAATTTGGCCAATAAATGAGCAAAAAATTATTTTCAACCTAATAACACACTTTCGATTTCGGTACAAATTTTACAGGATGTCTGTCATCGGGTAAACTGTCTGCCAAAAAATTTTTAGAATGGTACCTGCATTGGTTACGATGAAAAAAAAAAAAAAAAAAAAACCCCCAGCGAAATCTTATAACCGCGTTATTTTTAATCGAAAATAGTTGCTGCGTATTATTAGTAAACATTTCCTGGACCAAAAAAATTATCGAAAAGCATGTTAACTCAGCGAAATTTCGTGAACATGTTTATCTCGAAGAATAATGGACTTTTTAGATCCAGGTACGAATTCCTCACGATGGCCGACTTTTTTTTTATTGTGAAAAAGATAAGTTTTTGTACCAATGTTTTTTTTTGTTCGATGAACATTTTTTGAGATGCAGTGTTCGTAATGAAAAATTGAAAATCCTGAACAGACGCCTAAAAAAATCTGAAAAAAACACAGACGTTCCTTTTGGCTAATATTTCAAACTGGTAGATTTTGAAAAAAATTGGAGGTTGAAAAAAAAAGTGGTCCAGTTGAAAAAGAACGCTTCATATATAATATAAATTTATCTAGATATAATAGATATAAATGTTATATTTATATAATATAAATTTACCTAAATATGATAGATATAGATGTAATATTTATATAATATAAATATATCTAGATATAATAGATATAGATGTAATATTTATATAATATTTATCGATAATGTTGCACAAAATGTATATTGGTTCAATACGCGCGTATGATGATTACCGCGGTGTCTAGGAGCCTATTTCTTCCCTTTGCGATTTGTGGCAGCACCCTCCACTCAGGACTTTTGTCTTCTTCCTCATTTGCCCGCTGACTGTGTCACACGTGTTAAAGACAATTTGTAACCACACGAAAACACACGAACACGAACACACGAATATATATGTGTTACTGTATCAAAATGTTTCTTTGACATTAATGAATTCCGCTAAATAAAACCAACAAATAATTTATTCTGCAGCAGTTTATGGAAAGCGCTCATCACTACCTCCTATCTAAATTTTCACTTAGTCTCAGGTCTAAATCCACAGGTTGACCGTATCGCTCGTATCCGCGCAAAATTACTAACCGTCGTACCTACTCCCCAACGCGGCCTGTAGAGATCGAAATTCCGACTGATCAATGATCACGATCGGCCAAAATCCGATTCGCTAGTGTCCCGACGAAAAGATTTCCCTAACAAATCTAAACATTAGCAAATCGACGCCATCACATTCGGAGCATTGCATTTTCGGAATTTCGGCCCGTCGGAACCTTGATGGATAGTCGGGATTTCGATTCCCACCTAACTGGCCATGCTCGTCGAACACAAGGAATAATAAAGAATAATAAGTGTGCTCTTCAATTTTGAGGTTATAATATCTTAGAACGTAATCTAACGTTTAGGTAAAATTTATTTTTATAAATTAATTCACGAAAAAAAAATTCGATAAAAACTATCTCACCTTTCGCTATATTATTTCAGTATAATTTGATCTCGTCTTCATTTATAAGAATAATAAGTGTTTGAATAGCATGATTGATGTTTAAAAAACTCTGAATTGAAGAATATATGAGAGATTTCATCAATTCGAGTACCGGTTTTGGGCGTCGATATCAGCGATCTTTTTGTAACTTTGACAAATGGAAGCCCCCAAGGAGAAAAGAACAAAATTATGAAATGGAATCAATGAAATAAAAAAAAACCTAAATAATTCACAGAATTACCCATTTAATTACAGCGAAAATAACCAAGGGAAAAATCTGAAAAAATTCAGACTTCATTTCTAAATATGAGCTTCCATTTGTCAAAGTTACAAAAAGATCGCTGATATTAACGCCCAAAACCGGTACTCGAATTGGTGAAATCTCTCATATATATCATTCCATACCTGTTATTTTTATGTTATGAAAAAAATCTTCAATTTCGATTAGGGATCTCAGGAAAAAGATAAATCCAATTTCAAATTCGCGAAATAGCAGTTACCTCTCTAAAAACGAAAAGGGATTCGGGGGGGAGGAGGGGTCCGTATTCGATTTCGCCTTAAAAAAATCAAAAAATACGATATCACCATTCGTTGGGAATACAATTGAGAGGTCGGAAAGAAAACGTTTCATAACCGTATGAGAATGCGTATTTCTCAAAAATCGGGTAAGTTACTAATGTTAAACCTTTATTTTCCTGAAAAATCGATATTTTACGAGTTGTTCAACATTTCCATTGAGGTGGGTTTTTCATGGGGATAGCTGCACCTCATATTAAGCTGACGATACTGGAAGAGTATAACAAGACGTTCAAAAGTTGTAGAAAATATATGTTGGAGTAGAAATACATGTTAGTCAAGTAGACAAGTCTTTGCTCCCTGCCTCAAATTTGGAGGAACTTTTTACGTCGCAATCTTCAAATTGTGACTCGTTTACAGTTCGATGGACAAAAGCACGAATCGTTACAGAACTTTAATGGAACTTACCATTTCTGCGTCATCCCAAAAAATCGTTGACACGATCGTAAACGTCGTTGACAGAGAAAATATTGCACGCACGTGAATTAACTCGCTTGGTTTCGCGATTTTTTCGGTTTACAATTAAAGGGAGTGAGAAACTACTCTATAAATGATGAAGTTTAACTGTGGCAATGGCAATGATGTGTGGTTCGCCGACGATGCCGATGCAACGACTGATCACTAAATGCACCTTTGTAGAAGCGGCAACTGTAGGCACGCAATATTTGTCAAGCAAACCGCGATCGCAGTGCGGTTGTACAATGATACAGCGATACGATGTACACATTGGCGCAACTCTACCACGTCATTTTTTTTCCGAGAAGGTAATTTTTGTTGCAGCGATTACAATCGCGATAATGACGCCCTTCACGAAGTTTTAGCGTCCTCGTTACCTCACACGATCCACGCGCGAGCGCAGGACCTAAAGGTGCCCTATAGGGGACCCCCGTCACTCCGGGGAATACTTTCGCGAGCATGACACAGGTCAAAGAGCAAACTAACGCGGTCAGCCGAAGGTTTTACCATTGGAAATTTGATTGCACCGATCGATCATAAAACTCATACTATTTTGGTCAAAAATGAAATTTTGCACTGAATATGCATTGCAAAATTCATTTTTCTTAAGATTAATTTAACTCCAATTGTCATGTCCGTGTATCCATTTTCACTGGATTCGAATTAGTTACCGTCAGAAGAGGTTTGAGTAAATATAATTTTATTGAGAGTAAAACAGTATACTATAGATACTTTCGATTTATCGAAAAGTTGAATCATGTCGAAAACAGTATCGTTCGGCGGTAACTAAATACATCGATAGTATGGAGAGTACAGTGGTTAAGTAAGCCCGTTCAACAACAGTTGCCAATAATGTCACGTAGCGACATTCGCAACTTGTTAGAACTCGGCCAAGCAATATTTCCGCGGCATTCAACATATTTGGGAACTGACATTATGGACCTTTAATAAAATTTACAACCTACTGCAGCGATAACAAGGGTGCAAAGTCGAACCTTGCACATTGCTTCCTCATAATTTTTCTAATTTGCCAAAGCTTCCTCCATGAGGAACTGAGTCGATCAATTTTGGCTTCCTCATAGAGAAAGCTTTGGCAAATTAGAAAAATTATGAGGAAGCAATGTGCAAGGTTCGACTTTGTTCTCGCTCGTTCTTCTATAAAATCGGTTCGTAAATCGATCTAGTCCAGAATAAATACATAGTGAATTCCATGTCAAATTTAAAAAATTGAAAGTCGCATTAAATTTAAACGCCTAGATAGATTTCGCCTAAATTCGATACAAAACATCTTTTGATGATAGTGCGACTTTGTACCAAGTTTTGATCCGATATCTCAAAAACTGTGGAAGCTAGAGCGCGCGCGACGATTTAAAAAAAAATTCAAAACGACATAAAATTTGAATGGTTGGATGGATTTCGCCCAAATTCAAGACGAAATATCTTTCAATAATAGTGCGACTTTGTACCGACTTTTAGCCAGATATCTCGAAAATTGTGGAAGCTAGAGCACTTACGTTCATTTTTGAAAATTTTCAAAATGACATAAAATATGAATAGCTCGATGGATTTCGCCCAAATTCAATCCGAAACGTCTCGTGATAATAGTGCAGCTACGTACCAAATTTTAGTCCGATATCTAGAAAATTGTGACAGCTAGAGTGCGCACCTAGAGGAGACCTATCTAAGGACATCACACTCAATGGCGCCAGCAAACAAAATTTCGAGTACACGTTTTAAAGTGCGTGAGAATTGTAAAAAGAAATTTTTTTCCGAAAATATTTTTTTTGTTTTTAGGTCGACGATCGTCATCTGTGTACCAAATTCAATCTCAATCGGTACATAACTGAAAGAATGGGAGGACTGTGACATACAGACAGACGGACGGACTTGGCGAAACCATAAGGGTTCCTAGATTTCTACGGAACCCTAAAACCCACAGTGATGTCTATGACATGTGAAATGTTCATCCAAACCGGTTGACCCGTTGAAGAGTTTTACAGCATTTTCTTAATTAGATATTCAATTTATTTGAAAATTGAAAAAAAAAAAATGATGTGATATTTCCGATATCAATGCAATTTGGAACTCAAAGTTGAAGGTTCCCGTTTGTTAGTGACTTCCATCTTCTCTTACCAGTAAGGAATCAAAATAAAACATATCGGGTATTTCACGGTACTTATTTTAGGAAATTTATTATAAAATTAATAACTATTGCACGGATCAACCGATTTGAATAAAAATTGAATATGTCATAGACGTCACTGAGGTTCTTTACTGGAAAATCAGTGAACGTGAAATTTTGACATAACCTTAAAAAAATTTTTTTTATTATTTCCGAAATTTTTTTTCGTGAACTTCAAATTTTCGTACAATCACCACATTTTTTTCCTCCCTTTCTAACATCATTTTTTACGACATATATTTTTTCCAGATTCTTTTACCGGCTGCGTGACACCTAAAAAAAAATCAATGTCGATTTTTATTTTTATTTTTAGGTTACGTTCGCCGGACAGATACTCACTTTTCTTTGTGTTTTTGCCTTATAATTTTTTAACTCCCGGCTGAAAACGGGAGTTATGTGTTTCGTCGTGTTCCCGCGAAACAGCGATTCCTAATTCACGAATGTTTGCTCAAACGACTAATCTTCTACAAACGAATATTTGCACATCGGTTCCGTTGACCACACAGATGTTTTATGAATCATAATATTTATGATCAGATGTGAATTCGTAAAGATAATAGATGTTGAAAAAACGCGTTTTTTCGAAATGTCCATATCGATGCTGGCCACAGTAGAGCTCCAGCGAGCCCGCTGATTGGCTAGGCAATACTCGCATCGTTCTTCGTAGCCTAACTTCATTCCGATGTCGAGTCGTCTGCTTTGACGACAGGGACGTATCTAACGGATCTAAGCGGTGTTTCCAAACAGGGGCGAATCTAACGGATCTAAGCGGTGTTTCCAATAACTTTTTTTTATTGATTGATTTCGTACGAACGATATTTTTTTCATGAGTGCATTTTTTATTTAACGTTCAATAATGTTAGCAGGATTGATCTACTGCTGATTTCATCAATCACGTCGGATTAATAGTTCTGGATACTTGTGCGCGATTAATTTCTGGATTTGGGCGCGAAATTAAGATATTTGTGAATGTGGAGGTTAGGTCGGATGACGTGGTTATGCCCGGTGATTTTGTTTTATTTATGATTATCAACTGATTTCACGTACGAAAGAAATTGTTTAATGAGTTCATTCTTTTTTATTCAACGTATGATAATGTTATCAGGATTGTGAAAAACGTGAATATGGATGTTTAGCTAGACGATGTGGTTATGCCCAGTGATATTGTCTACCTCGGTGGAATTGGCAATTTGAAAGAAAAAAATTGTTGTCGGACTCAATTTTTTACTTTATCCTCCAACCGACAAAACTTTTAGACAAAGCGATTTGTCAGAATGCACAATATGTATATTTGTTTTCATTGTTTTTCCTATATGAGTCAGGTCCTTTTCGAAGCAGCATTCATTCAACGTTCACTCGTCGAAGCAGCATTCATTCAATGTTCACTCGCTTAAGACATGTTCAAAACTTGTAATGACTGGAAAGGACGAGCGGAATGTGCTGACATCTGGTCAAGGCTACTTCGAGCCGTGCTCAAAAAACTGTACAATGAACAGAAATTTGGTCTAGGCTACATAGAGCCGCGCTTAAAATCTCCATAATGCACTGAGATTTGGTCAAGGCTCTATTAAGCCGCCCTCAAGACTCCACGATGGGCTGACAATTCGTCATGGCTACATGGAGCTGCGCTGGACAATCACATGATGCGCTGACATTTTGCTGAGGCTGTACTCAACTGCGCCCAAGGACAACCAGCATGTGCCGCAGCTTCTCGATACTTTTAAAGTCTTGTCACATCAAATTTCCATACAGTGGTCACGTTTAACGATATTGAATCGATAACCACATCATTATGACACTAGTAGGAAAAATTGTTTTGTGACGTGGACGTCTTGTTCGAGCTAAATGATTCCAATCATTGGCGGACGTGGAGAAAATTATATCGAATTATCTTTAAAAAGTATGAAATAAAATAAATTTAAAAAATTTAAAGAAACTCCCGGCTGGAGTAAAAATCGAACACAAAAAACGTAATCCGATAGAAAGCATGAATAAAATTCATGAATCTAAAAAGTATACAACAAAAAAGGATGAAATAATTCAAGAAGTCATCTTAGTTTATTCATAGTTTGAATTATGATCGTTCGTTTGTATGAGTTCAATTTTTTGAATCGTGGTAATTTCCTCACTGCCCTCAATTCAGTCGGGAGACGTCATTCATTAAACATAAAAATGAATTAGGATATAGATGTTTAACAGTGCAAAGAAGACGCCATTAATTGAACATGAAGACGATCTGGATTTAGATGTTCGACGATACGAAAGAAAACGTTCTCCGACTTATGTTTAATGAATGACGTCTCCCGACTGAATTGAGGGCAGTGAGGAAATTACCACGATTCAAAAAATTGAACTCATACAAACGAACGATCATAATTCAAACTATGAATAAACTAAGATGACTTCTTGAATTATTTCATCCTTTTTTGTTGTATACTTTTTAGATTCATGAATTTTATTCATGCTTTCTATCGGATTACGTTTTTTGTGTTCGATTTTTACTCCAGCCGGGAGTTTCTTTAAATTTTTTAAATTTATTTTATTACAATATATGTTTTTTTCAGATTTTTTTTCTCGATCTTTTTCGTGAAAATAGGAAATATGACATAAATGATTTTAAAAACTTTCAAATGAATTCAGGCAAAGCAGAGGGTAAATTTAAAAATCGGAAAAAAATATGAAAATTCCTTTTTCATAGTTTAGAATCACTTGGAAGGTGGGGAGCGAGACTTTTTTCTTAACGACCACCCTAGTGTGCATACGTTTTATACTTTTTTTAAAACAATTTTTTGAACTTTTGAACTTATCAAGGATATGGCTTCATCTTCTTTTCCACGATAGCCTTGTTTTCAATCAAACATCTTTCCACACCTCATACAAAAAGGAGGGCCGTGCCTTAGGGGCAACTTGCTCGGCTCACAACCAGTAGGCCCGGGTTCAGTTTCCGCCGATACCAATGGGAATTTTTTTATGTGCTTTTTCTGTGCTCTTCCGGCCGTTCGGAACCTATCGATAAGAATAGTAGGTCCATGGTACATTGTCATGAAAAACAATGACCATCGTATTATTTCGAGCAAGGAGTGCGGAAAGCCGGCCATTACCGGGTGATTCGGCTGCCTCCACGAGGAGCTTATACTATCTTTCTTTACGAGTGCAGGAATTCCTGCACTTAAGATGCCTGCAATAGTTGTCCCTTTACCGTTTGGAAGATACGTGATCTTCCACGGTGTTTTGATTATCCACAGTGAGTAGCTTCACAGGTTGAGTAATGTAGTCAAAATTGCACGCTTGCGGTACTAAATACGCTGTTTGCTTATAGATGGATTTAGTGAGCGTATTAAGCAACCGTGGACCCGCCATGTTTTTTTTTTATGGGCTCGACATCTGTCAACATTAACAGCCCACACATCACATCATCACAGCACATCATCAGCCATTTCATGCAACAACGTACATTTTTCCTAGGGTAATCATGTCTAGATTTTAGCAAGAAAAAGAGCATATGCGGGAAGGTCTGCTTTTGTGCTTTAATTTGAAGAAATCGGCTGCCGAATCACATCAAATGCGTGAGGATCGCTGCCCTGGCAGTGATTCTTCGGAAACAACCTATAGAGATTTGTCTGGTCGGTCCAAAGACGGTAATTTTGACCTAAGCGGCAACATGCATGAAAATCGGCTTTTGGGCGAGGACGACACCCAATGGCACAATATATTTGCCGACCAATTTCGATGTCACCCAACCAGCTATTTCCATGTGTCAGCGTGCCATGGGGAACGTTCAACAGATCGGAAACTGAGTGCCGCATGAATTGAACGATAGGCAGATAAAGCGACGCCAAAACACGTGCGAAATCTTGCTCGCTAGGAGAAAAGGAAAGTCGTTCCTGCATCGGATTGTGACTAGCGATGAAAAGTGGATATATCTCGAGAATCCTAAATGCAAGAAGTCGTGGGTTGATCCTGGCCAACCATCGACCTCTCCCCCAAGACCAAATCGCTTCGGACGGAAGACGGTGCTGTGCGTTTGGTGGGGTCAGCAGGGTGTCGTCTACCATGAGCTGTTGAAACCTTGTAAAACTGTCAATGCCTACCCCTACCACCAACACTTGATCAAATGGCATCCTGCATTGCGGTAAAAAAGGCCGGATTATCAACAAAGACATGACGAGCCGATTTTCCTCCGCGACAATACACCATCGCACCCGTCAAAAATGGTCCAAGACTACTTGGAGACACTCAACTCGGAGGTGCTTCCCCATGCCGCTTATTCACCAGACCTGGCCCTTTCCGACTACCACCTCTCTCGTCGATCAGCCACGCGGTCGATAAGCAGCACTTCGATTCTTACTAACGAGAGGACCTTACGACGATGTCATTTTTGTTTGGATCGATACCCTTATCAATGAAAGATCATTTCTAGAGGTGTAATTTGGGAAAAAGATATCACGCACTATCTAGCTAACTTCGAGAAGAATGGCTTCGAGAAAATACCGTGCACCCTAGATAGACTATTGATAGCAGTTATTTCAACCAGCCGAGATAGCTCCAGTGGTAAGGATCTTACATATGAACCACGACGTTGCAGGTTCGAGTTCTGCTGCCATCAATTTTTTTCCATCGAAATCTTCATTCGTACAATTCGCTTATAAAATCCGATCAAATTATGCCAATTCCAGTACATTTAATATTTTTTGTTCAATTGAAAAACTAATTTTTTGCGTCTTTTTCTGTCTTTGTCTTTGTAAATCGTACTTTAATCGCTTAAGGTTTGTAGTATTTACATTGTTAAAGATAAATATGACCTTGTGCTTTGAATGAAAATTATATTTTTAACATGAAATAAAACTAATTTTCGGGAAATTGCAGAAAAATACAACACAGGGATAATTGGGATTTTGATTTGAAGTGATCGTAATAATTGAACATAATATACATTTGCACATTCTTTACATAGTCATCAGAAAGAGCAGTATCCTTCGGAGCTGATTATTGGCACGATCCAGAGTGGTATTTGTCAAAAAATCATGGAAAATAACCCCCCCCCCCCCCCATCCCATCCCCCTGGCACATCTAACAAACGCCGATTCCATGGAGGTGCAAGGTTTTTAGGACTCCTATAGGGAAGCATACCTCATTGACATCGTCGAATATTTTACTATCATCTCGGAGTTTCGAAGCAAAACATGCATAACGCAACATATACGAAACAAGCGGAGAGGACAGCTGGTGGTGAAGAATTGAATGCATCTTGATACAATCTTCGCGGGAAGTAATTTCCCGATCTTCTTGTATCAAATACGCACAATTTTAGACGCGCTTCAGTATTTTGCAGACCTCGACTGCTTAAACAATGTGTAAAACTATTGTATGTTCAATTATAGTTTTACCAGCTGTTACCCGCGACTTCGTCCGCGTAGATTTCGGTCTTAATTCGACGACCGATACGTCTACCCCCCTCCTCCCGTCGCCCCTCCAACCCGCCCTTCGCCCCCACCCCCCGTCGACTTCCGTCGAACCACAATACGGAAACAATAAGAAAGAGACGGTATACGAAGATCCGCACAGAGAGGAGACGCTGAGAATACGATTTTCCGAACAAACGTTTACACCCCATTTTACTGCCTCAGGATTTTATTTGCGAAAAATCCTTTCTTAGTAAGCACCTACTGTGTAACCCGAACTTCCATGCAAGATTTAAACTATCTATCTATTGCCGTTCCAGAGATCCAGTAACAACGGTTACGAATGCCCACACCCTACTCTACCCCCTTAGGGGTTGAGTTTTGAAAATTCTTTCTAAGTGAGCACCTGCTTCGTGACCCGAACCACCATGCAAAATTTCAACTCTCTATCTATCGCCACTCCAGAGATACACTAACTATGATAACGAACACCCACAACCCATTCCAGCCCCTTAGGGGTTGATTTTTGAAAAGTCTTTTTTTAGTGAGCACCTACTTCGTGACCCAAACCTCCATGAAAAATTTCAACTCTCTATTTATTGCCGTTACGGAGATACAGTAACAATAGTCACAAACTCCCACACCCCATTCCACCCCCTTAGGGGTTGATTTTCGAAAAATTCTTCCTTAGTGGACCGCCACACCCTCTAAAGAACATATATTTCAAATTTCATGTTTTTATCTTCAGTGGTTTAGGCTGTGCGTTGTTTGTCAGTCAGTCAGTCACGGTTTTATATTATATAGATTATGTTTAGTATCATGTTCAACCGAAAGAACAATTTTTCTGTAATTCCCCAAAAATTAGTTTTATTCCATGTTCAACCTATTATTTCTATTCGAAACACTAGGTTATACTTATCTTCAACCATATAAATACGTACTACAAGCCTTGAACGAATGAGGTACGATTTACGGAGACCAAGACAGTAAAAGACGCAAAAAATAATTTTTAATTGAATATAAAAATATCAAATGTAATGGAATTGGCATAATTTCATTGGGTTTGATGAGCGAATTCAATGAATAAACGTTTCGATGAGAAAAAATGACGGCAGCAAGACTTGAACCTGCAGCGTTGCGGTCCATATGCGAACACCTTATTTAGAGCTATCTTGGCTGGTTGAAACAACTGCTATCGATAGTCTATCTAAGGTGCACGGTATTTTTTCCAAGCCATTTTTCTCAAAATTGACTAACAAGGGGAAGGCCTCAACCATGAAACAGACTTTTCAATAAAACTATCATAAATCGATAGTACATTGAAAATTATTAGACACCTGTCCCGGCTTCTTTGTAGGTGGGCCCTAGTTTAATTATAATTAATTTTTTTTAATCACGGTTGCGGCGGCAGATGAACGAGGTGCCAGTCACGTGCTGTGCTATCACCAAGCGCCGATGGCGCAGGGCGAAAGTGTAAGTCCAGCAATCATGATACCGCTGGTTCGGATCCTGATAATTTCATTTTTTTTTAATTTTTTTTTTTTTAATCAATTCTCATTATTGCAATCGTGCTAACAATTATTTTATGACGCTCCCCCGCCGGTTAAATTTTTTTGTTAATAGTTAGATTAATGGAAAATAAAAATCATGCAGACACTTTTTGGATTATTTTCGTACGTAATCGTGATTTATTTTTATTCACATACTCGTGATTAATAGTCATCGTCGAAACATTTAAAACACGCCAAGCTCCTTCTGATTCATTAGTAAAGAGGTCATGGTACATAAGCGAATTGCCAATACGAAATGGTTATGGATCGTTCTCTTGATTTCTAAGGCTCCAAAACTGTCCTTGTGCAGAATCAAAATTTGAACAAGATAACGCATTCCTACACCGTGCAATATAGTTTGACCGCAGCCGGAACTCTTTTGCCTCACGTTTTTATATGCACACAAGAAGCAGCAAATAAATTTGGCCCCCGGGTCACGAAAACCGTGTAACAATTGTCGGAAGAATTCGGAAACGTCATTGTTACATGCTCAAAATCGGGAAAGCTAACAAAAGAGCTGTTTATCGACTATCTCGAGAAAGTCCTCAAGCCCTACGTTCGTGACAACAAATTCCTGTTACTTCGCGATTCGTGGGGAGGACATGCAGATTCGCTCATTTACGATAACGTATTTACCAATGAATCAGACGAAGTAACGTGCACCGTTAAAGTCATTCCTCCGAAATGTACGCCTTTATGTCAGCCCTGCGACGTATATTTTTACCGACAAATGAAGAGCATAATTAAAAAATTGCAAAATCCATCAGATTTATTGAAAGAAAATGGAGAAATAAACACTCGCGAGGATGCGATAAAAATTCATTCGATCATTGACCACTAATTGAGCGCTCCGATATTCAACGATATAGTTAAATACGCTTGGTATGCGTCCAAATCGTTGCCGGACAAAATTGCTTTTACTAACGTGAATGGAGCTTGCTTCCCGCTAACGCTTACCCGAGAAACCTGCAATTGCAACGGGGTTGCATTTATGAAACGCGCTTGTTGTAGGAAAACGTTGTGCTTTAAATGTTTGTACGATGACTATCATCCACGAATATGCAAATAAAAATAAATCACGATTTGTTAAATGTTATTACGATATAATAAATGATATATTAAATGTTATTACTATGTATTAAATTATGTGTCAAACGATATATTGAATGTTTCTACAACGACTATCATACACGCGTAGTTGAATGAAAATTAATCACAATTACGTACGAAAATAATCCAAGAAATGTCTGCATGATTTTTATTTTCCATTAATCTAACTATTAAAAAAAATTAAATCATTGGGGGAGCGTCATTAAATAATGGTTAGCACGATTGCAATAATGAGAATTGAAAAAAAAAAAAAAAAAAAAATGACATTACCAGGACCCGAACCAGCGACATCATGATTGCAGGACTGACACTTTCGCCCTGCGCCATCGGCGCTTGGTGA